>JASDQU010102476.1:21091-77023 GCA_032191745.1 Picea mariana
TTTCAAAGGATTGTGCATGTCTTTGTCTCATGTCCATTCTTCCCACAACACATACATTGAAGATTAGGTTTTTCATGGGGATTATGCCTACTCCCTACCTCTGAAGTTCTTCTTTCTTCTTCCTCTCTTACTACCTCCATGTTATCCATCAAAGGAAGTGTTTCCAAAACCAAAGGAATGATTGCTTGAAGCCCCAAAAAATGGAGTACTCCAAGACCCAAACATAGGTGCAGGTACTGAGACAACAGAATGCATTTTTATCATTTCAATATAAGMAATGCCAAACACTTGTATCRYTAGATTTGATTGTTGTYGAAATAATAAATTTGAGCAGCAAATATGTCTATTAGCTGATCGGGATGTTGTTYCAATCTASTCTCCACTWAGGCAATCTAGAAGAGATGTCACTGCCAAATTGGATGCTCTTAACTCCACCTCGTGATCTATGCCTATCTTTATTTTGGCGGATTCAAGCCCTTTTGAGAAGATTCAAAGGGACGTCTTGCTCCAAGATTTGCCAAAATTATCGAAGATTTGCTTGGATGACTTGGGGTTTTCTCTTTCACCTCTTCATTTTAATGAAGATCTGTAAAATGAAGATGAAGATCAAACCCTTTGGACTTGTGATGGAAGGAATAATATTAACAGTGTCATCAATATCTATGTAACTTAAGAGGGAGAAACATAAAATCTTTCCTCATAGCTGCCACTTGCAAATGGAAGCAAAAACGTAATAGAGATTTAGGCTTCTGAGTTGCATGAGAGGAAGAAATTTTATGTTAGAAGCATGGAAATGAAATGTCAACTACTAGATTGGAGCAAAGTAATATTGGGGAGACACTCAGTTGTGCCATGCTTGAAAATGTAATGCTGAGGAAGGAATTGAACCAAATGAGGAAGAATAAATTGAGGGAGGAAGTAAATAAGACGAAGAGGGATAGCACATACATGTAAAATGGACCCTAGACAGACAAATTGTAGGCCGAGAGTCGAAGTTGTGGTCAGGTCGCGCGTGAGAGAGAGGATGGACGTGAATGATTCTGGAGGAAACCCTAACACCTACGAACGATGGAGTAACGACAGATCTTAGAGGGAGTAAACAGAGAGACATACCTACAAAGGGACGTTTCTGCACATGGGGGAATGAAATTCCAAGGGGAGTAGAGAATCATGGAGTTAAAACCAACTCTAATATGAGTGTCTCACTAGGTATGGACACATGGAATAAGTAATTCCATAGATGATTGATTTCATTAACTCACATTATGCATATATACAAGAGTAAGTGACTTTTGGTTTCATCTTCATAGAGGTCATAATGACTCTTCCTATCCACCTACAACTCTTCATATTTCTCCTAGCTTAATATTTACAAGGATATTTACAATGTACCTCAGTGTCTATGGATTAGGTATCTA
Source organism: Picea mariana (assembly GCA_032191745.1). Lineage (NCBI taxonomy): Eukaryota > Viridiplantae > Streptophyta > Pinopsida > Pinales > Pinaceae > Picea > Picea mariana. The sequence goes on from JASDQU010102476.1 coordinate 22,510, forward strand.
ACAATTTAAAATATAAACATAAAATTATACAAGTTACTTTGACTATACATTTGGAAGTAAAAAATCAAAATTAATTTTCTTTGAAACTTAACAATTATGAAAAAAAATAAAAAAATTATAATTTAAATTATATTAAATCTTATATACTTATAAGTTAAAAGATGAGCTGTAAAACAGAACAGAAATAAAATCATCAATCAATAAAAGGAAGATGTTCTAAAATGTTTATCAACTCTGCTTTGGTTCTGGAAAGTTGTTACAGAAATAAAATCATTTGTTCTAAAATGTTTATCAACTCTACTTTGGTTCTGGTTCTGGAAATTTGTTACAGAAATAAAACCATCAATCGATAAAAGGAAGATTGTTCTAAAAAAATTATCCACACTACTTTGGTTCTGGAAAGTTGTTTGTGATCTTCTCGAAGTGAGAAAGTGCATATCTGGTTTGAATTGGCATTTCAGAAGCATACTCTTTTAGGAATTTCTCCACCTTTGAAGTAGAGGTACCAGGAGTAGGTCTTCTCCTCTTCACATAGAACGTTAAGCACAACACTGCTAACGCTGTCAGCACAACTATTCCGAAGGAGCAACCTGCGTTGGAATGGAAAGATCAATATCAATGCACCGTCTTTGTCCAGTAACCCCGATGAGAATAGTGAAAACAAGATACAAATTCACAGAGATGTTCTATTGGAGATTGTCAATGTGAAGAAATCATAGTTACCTATTACAATGGCGGACTTGATTTTTGGACCTGCAATGCGGCCATAACAACTATTATGAGGATCGGTACCAATCCATAGTTTTGGCTAAGAGAATGAATACTTGACATCCGGAAACACATTTACAGATGCCCCTGGGTTCAAGAATACTTGAAGAATGGAGGGAACATTGAATAACTCTTTCAATATTGTGATAATATAAGCATTGGGGTTTGTAATAAAAAATGTAGAAGGCGATCAGAAAACGTACCAATGGCATTGGCAGGGCATCTGTCTGAATGCGAGGTGCCATCGGGACAATAGCAAAGAAATGTTGTGGGTTTCGAGATGTCATAACCACAACGACCCTCACTGTCCAAACAAGCGCCACAGGTTCGACCTCTCTCCGTGTCCACATACCATGTTATTTCAAAACCGAATAATAGGGGTGTGATCAGATCCCCATTCTGATTGATTGGAAGATTGTTACGAATTGGCAGTTGAAGATTGGTTTGGCAGAAGCGTCTCCCAGATTCTGGATTGGAAATGGAGTACCAATCATGGCCACATAAACGCCACTTCTGAAAACTCTCCGGCTCCCCTTCAATACTTTCATTGCAGTGCTTCCAAAGCGTGAGATTGGTGTATGCACCGGCGATATGAAAAAGAGAGGCGGGCCACCAAAATTCAGAGTAGTTACCTGAACGATTGCACTCCTTCCCGAACATAGTCTTCCACAGATTGTAGTTAATAATTGTGATGCTACGATTCTTCCTCTCATTGCCAAAGAATGAGGGCTGCAAGATGAGATACTCATCTCCACTGATGTTAAGCAGAGGATATCTGTTCTGATCACAGTGTAGCTGAAACTGAGGATCACCACAGCCGCTGTCAATTTTCCCAAAAGGGTAGCTGAATTCAAAATCCCCACATGTATCCCAGAGACAACCGCGGTACTGACTACCGAGACATGATGTTGGGAAGCAGAGGAGGGGGAGGAGAAGGCTAGATGCAACGACCAGAAGGCAAACTTGATAAACAGTGCGAGACATTGAACTGGTAAGAAGCAGAATATGTACTCTAATACTCTGCTCTGCTCTGCTCTGCTCTGCTCTGCTCTGCTCTTGGAGATTAGAAACTTAGTAACACGGGATTCTGCAAAGAGGCCAAAGGAGATAGAACTGGAGTTGGAGTTGCAGTACAGAGACCAAAGACTCAACACGCCAATTAGACTTTGCTTGACTTTTAAAGCCCAAAATCTGTAATCCCGTGATTTTTAACTCCATGAAGTAGCGGTGTGGTTTCTCCTGTCCTTGCACTATTTGCTTGACGACTAAATTCCACCACGCTTTTCCGTTTCGGTCCATTGAAAAAGAATGTACGGTGATGTAGACTTGCTCTGCGAAGGGGGAGTGAACAGACTAACTCTCATAGAAAGGAGTAAGCTAATTCAGGAGTAATCTTTCTTTTTTCCCGGTGAAAAAAATGGGCTTAAATCTGGTCAGATTTTCAAGAATAATTTGAATTTGATATGGATCAAAGTTTTATGTATTTCATAATTTTATTTTAAAAGTTTTACTTCATTTTAAAACAATCTAGATACTCAAAAAAATCTATTAAATCAAAAATTTAAAACCACACCACTGTAAAACATGAGTGAAAAATAACTCAAAAAAAAAATTACTCCCAAATTAACCCACTCCTCATATAAACAAAACAAATTCATGTTAACACGGTGTCAGCGGACCATCGGCTACCCCTATTCTAGACTATTAGTCTCTACTGTATCGCATGTCCAAATTTTAAGTATGGACAAGTTTTGAATAATTATTTTGTTTCTTAAAATCTACCTTAAATTTCATCTTGACCAATTTCACTAGCTTGAATTTTCAAAGTGGGTTTTTTAAATTTCATCTTGAATTTCCAAAGTGGGTTTTTAAAAACCTTGAATTGGGTCTTGTCAAATTTAATTTTCTACAATTTTCATGACCAAAAAAAATCCCAATATGAATTGGACATGAGCAATCACATTCGAACTAATTTTTCATTGGACTTTGGAATTTGCTTATAAATGAAAGTTGTGGAGTAATATTTAAGAAGAAGAAAATTATAAGATTATGTTAGAGGAGTCAGCTTGAAGATTAAATATCTTACTCTCTCATCTCTATCATTCATTACCTGCATGCTTGCTTGGGTTCTTGGGTTCTTTCCTCACGGAATTAAGATTTCTTCATTTACCATGGTTAAAGAAAGCTTTCAAGAAGAAAAGAGACCTACCCCAATGAAGTGTTGTGGCCCACTTGCCTCTAATTATTCTTATAATGCATGATATTTTGATGCTTACTTCTTGTTGTAATACTCTTGTATTTGTCCCACAACTAACCGTTGTATGTTGTTTAGCTTACAACCTAGTTAAATCAATGTAGTTTTGCTCACCAATGCACAAATCGATGACTCCACTTTGGGTTTAGATGATTTATTCTTACTTCTTAGGTTGTTTTTAGTTGATTTATAACCTTTGGTGACTTCTGGGATCATTAGCAGGCTTGTAACGTCACTCAACAACCACCATGAGTAGTTGGAATTCGAGAAATTTAATTTTCTGTAATCTCAATGATTTGTGCAAGCATTTTTCTTTGTTTTTCACAAGTCTTTGGTAGAGTCTTCAATTTTTGTGATAGTTCTACGGATTGACTTAGTGTTGACCATGCCAATTTCTACTATTGTTAGTGTATCTATTACCATGTAAGACTAGCATGATTTTCCTTGTAATAGTCCATGCATGTAAGATTAAATCAAGTTTTTGGGTCTTGAGAAGTTGTTTCTTGTAGTTTAGATAGCAAGTTGTAATTTCTTTGAAATGATAAGTTGTTGTTTCTGCCATTGTTTTGCATAGTAATTAAATCACATAGTTGTTAGGAGGTGGAATCATTGTTCCTAACATTTGCCACATTGATAGCTTATTTAATTGTCATTCCACATGGATGCATAGCTTAGAATTTTATTTATTTTGTTGCTATCACAATTCACACAAACAAGGGACCTAAAACCTCTCCCAGCCTCTAGTATGTTGTTTGTCTTATGCTCACAAGTGATCTTGGCATATTAGAAAAATGTTAGAGAGTGGAATATGTCCCTTAACACATTTTAATATGTGGTGTGGTTTATTGTTTGCAAAATTTCACAAAATTTAGAAATTAATTAGATGAAGTAAGAACCTCATAAGTTCACATATTTTATCTTCATCAAATTTCTTTAAAATCTTTTTATAATCTACTTTCACACATTCCAATTTCAAACATTGTTGTTTCACCATTTGAAGCACCAACTTGAAGGACCTAAAGATTATTTTTTAATCCCAAGTATGTTCTTCATCGTGTTCCCACAAAATGAACTTGGTAAATTAGAAAGGGTGAAAAGTTTGAAATACCTCCTTCATCGCACCATTAAGTAAATCTACTAATTCATGAACCCAGTAGAGCCCCTTAAAATTAAACAACATAAGCACCTAACCAGATTAATTCCTCCATTTGAGGTAAAAAATAATTCCTAGTCTAGGTTATGGTTGTGAAAATAGGCATCTAAACAACTCCACGTAGTCATTTCTCATCGGAAACATAGTGGTTTTCCAAGGGAGTTTAAAATTCTTTACTTCAAGTCTACAAAATCCTAGACAAGGACATACACATGGGGCCATATGTTGAGGTTAGGTTGTTGTTTCCAGACTCCTTAAGCCACTCAACTCTCATTTGACTACAACCCTTAACTGATGAAGGATAAGATTCCTTTTTCTACATTTGAAAAGGGTAATTTAGTGGCCAAAATTTAGGATTTCTAAATAGGTGGAAATTGTGGGTTGCATTTGTACCTGAGACATATAACATTGGCAATGTTGTTGGTTCCATTAGGAGATTCCCCCAATTCCTTTCACTATAACTAACTCTTTCATACCTTCACTTGTTGTCTTCGATGGATTCAAACCCTGTTCATTGAGAGCTTTTTGAATGTCCAACGACATTTGAGTGGAAGGTCATTAGAGTCGTAGGACACATGATTTTATTCTTCGAAACCATCATGTGAAAAATATCTACATCAAAAACGCATATTTTGATTTACAAACATCCCTGGTATTGTTGTTTCTCCAACTAGACCATCAACAACTTCCTCACACTCACCCTTGAGTGGAGCACTATTAGGATTAGTGGTTGTAGGATCATCCTTGATAATCTCCTTACCCTTAGAATGTCCTTTTGGAAACTCAACCACGTCAAGTTCAAGTGCTCACCAATCATCCCCAATGTCAGGATAAGATGTACTACCACCACCACTACCTCCACCACCACTCCATACTCCTAACTTACCATATATGGCTCGTCTAAATCTCCTTGATTTGATTAAACTAACTAATGACCCAATCTTTCACAACCTTGCTTTCCCACCCATGCCAACCAAGCTTCCCTCTGATATTCAAAAATTTGAGGGATGACCAGTTGAAGATCCAACTAACAATGTCATGACCATTTATCTATGGTGTTCATTTACCAGATCATTGATGATATTATATGTCTTACGTTATTTCAAAGAACCCTCACCAGTCCATTAACCAATTGGCATATCAACAAGATAGTAGGTTCACATACCAACTTTGTATCATTAGCAATGATTTTTTAACTTCTTCTAGTTATCGGTGCATCACAACACAAGAACGGAAATCCTCAGATTTTTAGTGTGACCTCATCTACCCATATTGCAGATCATATCCACAAGGGACATCGATGGCGCAGCTTGTGTAAGATAGAGGTCAAAGACAAACTCCTCTTTGATTTTGTTTTGGAATCCCTCTTTCAATTGATTGTCAAAGACATAGCCACTACCATGCCTCACATAGAGTATGAGGTTATTCTCAAGGTAGAACATTTTGACCTCATTTATGCATAGTTAGATTATTTATATATGGTAAGTTCTTGTGCTCCATGTCGTCTCCTTTTTGAACACGATACTCTCATCACATATCATGCAACAGATGGGGTGATTGGATCCAAGACATAAAGAAGAATGCCTCTATTCCCAAGTTCCCAATGGTATACAAAAAGAACAAAAGGACAAATTGGGAAGAATGAAGATTTGGATGAAGAAATATTATTTTGTATTTATATTGTAAAATATGTCCATTCATTCTATTTTGAACGAGGAAATTTTTTAAAGCTAATTAGACAAATAGAATTAGAAGACCAAAATTTGTAAAGGTGGAAAGCCAAGAGTTGAGTAACTAGAAGGACAAAGGTCATTAGGATTTTCTAAAAGAGAGACCTTTTCACTCTTGAAAAAGGTCCCTCTTTTGACTTTGTAAGCTATCTTGTATGTTGAATAGAGTGATATTATTATCTTGTGTGTCATACTCTTGTGAAGTTGTCAATGGTTGTAAGCTATCTTTTCCATTCACCATTTCCTTGGTTATGTGTGAGTTTAGATGTAGTATTACATAAATGTTGTGGTATATAGATATTCTCTTAATAACATGTTCACACTTTCTTATCATACACTATGATAACTCATTGGATGTGTCTCTCGTGATATGCAAACTATCTTTGGTTAAGAGAAAGCTTGGTTTATCGTGCAAACGATAGAGGTATAATATTTTCTATACATTTTGCATTTCTTTCCTTGCTTTATGTTTAATGCTTTTGATGTGAAACGTGTCTTATTATTGTTAGTTGAAGCTGTTTTCATGCATGTATAAATAATCCGTAGTTGGCTCATGTTTATATACTCTTTCAAATTTGTTGATGGTTGTAGGTTATCTTCACCATTCACTGTTTCCTTGGTTGCTTGTGGAGATGAATGTTGTGTCTTCTCAGTGTTGTGTCATAAGGGCATTCTTTTGATTAACATATTGATTATCACTTATGATATTATGTTGTGATAAGAATTTGTATTTATTGTTGATGGTAGAGGTAGGATATCCTTATACTCTCTATACCTTCCTCATATTTCATATCAAATTGGTTCTATTTAATACATGTTGCTACTAGGATATGATATACAGTTCAATAGATTAAATAAAAATATATTAATTACACATTGCACATGCATTTGCACCTTAGTTGCATTGCATTTATCACATTTAGAAACCACAGGTTGAACTGGGCATTAATTGGTAAAAGATCATAAAGAGAACCAACATAAGCTAGGTCACAATTGTAGGGTTTTCCATTTCAATGGAGGAAGGTGTAATTGGCCCCTTTCATAGGGTGAACCTCTTTTGTTAATTCAAAATATTTTTCTACATCAATAATGCCCAAAGGACCATTAGAGCTAATGATAGGATATATATGGTGGTTGATTAATGTAACGTGGACTAGGTATACTATGACAATTATTAATAAGACCCACCATGTAGTTAGCATTCAATAAATGTAGTATTCCTAGTCATTAAAGTAGGGTCCACTGGTGGTTATGGTTAGGGTTTGCTAGGTAGTTATAAATAAGGATGGATTGTTCCTTATGGGGCATGAGTGGAATTGTTATTGTAATAATTCTCTTAGGATAAGGTATGGATTTTATCTTTCCATAAGGATTACTAACCCTACCTTAAGGTTATTTCGATTTAATGAAAGTATTGTATCCTTTCTAGAATTTCATGCATATATGCTTCTTGATACATCTTAAGCATTTTCTTGGGCAAAGGGGAAGCGATTGTTTTTGTTTTTTTTAGGTAGATTTTTTTGCAACACATTTTTTCTCAGGACATTCATCGTATTGCAATTACACCAGTGCCATCAGAAGTAGATTGATTTCGTCATTTTTGAATTGGGGTCATAATAATGATTTTGTGAAGTATCATGGAAGTTACAACCATTTCAAGTTATGGCATAAAAACCCTTGCAAAAAATTCTTACAATGCAATTTTATCTATGTTTATGAAGCATATTTCATTCACATTAGTTCTACTAGAAGCAAATTTGCAGTTCCATTTCCAAATTGGGGTCATATTTAACAATTTTGAGAAATATTGAGGAAGTTACAACCATTAAAATCATTCCCTCAAAACCCTAGAAGAACCAAAGAATGGAAATGTTGAGAATAATTAAGGAGAAGGGAACCAAAGGATGGAATTGTGGAGAGATATTAAGGAGGGAATGTGATAGAATTAACATTGGGATATAATATACAAAAGAAATATTTACATAGTGTGATTTAGAAGAGGCTTGTGATACATAATATATTGATGTTTTCTATTTATCATTCATCTAGTCTTTGTTGAATCTAATCCTATATATGAAGCAAAAATCATTGAGGGAAACCATAAGAAGGTTGTGATTCAAAACTTTCAATTTGAATATTCTTAAGTGGCAGTGTTCCCTCTAGATACACAACCAACCTTTTGCATCTATGTGAATGATAATTTTACTATGGATGGTCCTAATATCTTGGTGGAATGATATTAGGATCCATGTGACCTTGGTGAGCATCTTGAGAAAAGCACTAAGCCATTCACAGATTTCATGTGTCACTAGTTGGGAGACAATGTGAACACTTGTACATGTGCCCTTGGATTATGGATGAACTTATTTCACTTATTCATTGTAAGAATTGAGGATAGCACCCATATATAAGACATGGGTTGATGGAAACACTTTTCAAAGGGAGATGGAATGCTAGGATCCCCCTAGTGATCTAATAAGGGCCTAAGGACCCATTATATTTAATGATATGATACGTGTCTAATTAGTGTGATGTGTACTAGGTCCACTATGTTAGTTATTAAATAAGACCCATCGAGTAGTTAACATTTAATAAATGTAATATGGCCTAGTCATTAATGTAGTGGCCACTAGTGATTATCGGTATGGTTTACTAGGTAGTTATAAATAAGGATGGAGCCTTATTTATTGGGAATGAATGCAATTGATATTATAATTACTCTCTTAGGAGCAGATATGAAATTTATCCTTTGTAAGGATTATCTAAGGATTGTCATATTGTACATCCCTACCTTAAGAATATTCTAACTTAATGAACATATTGGAACCTTTCCATAATTTCATGGACATGTGTTTTTTTATACATCTTAAGAACTAAAGATCTTAATACATATTCTCTTCCACAATTTACCCAAGACATTGCAATCATGGATGCAAATTACAAAGATAGGATGGAAAAACACAAACTTTATAGGATGGATCTTCATTATAGTTGAAGATCATTGTCTTCAATATAGAAAAGTTAAGCAATATGTATAATCATGGATGATGCAGAAAGACTCGTAAAAATACACATAATTTCCACTATGAATGAGGTTGACGAAGCATTTGTTATAGGGAATAAAATTAAATGTACACCTCTTTTGGAAATCATGTAATTTAACCCAACATTGATTTGATGAATGACGCTAGAAATGGAATGGCATAAGATGAAATTTGAGGCAAATATGGTTTGCATACCTAGACAAACTTGTATACATTTGATGCTTGACATGGAGAAAGAACAAAACTATGTAATTTGTAGAATAATTTTTCCTTGATCGAATTACAAGGAAATTTTATGCCCTAGTTGAATTTTGTATCGAGGAAACAAAATATAATGTCATTCTTTTATAAAAAATGGAGATAACTCTTTCAAAATGAGATTTATCTACAAACAGACATAAGGCATAAACACCAATTTTTTTCTCTAGAAGTTTGATATAGAGTTGACATTAAAAAGAGAGGTATTTGAGCAATTGGGGTGCTTCTGTCATCCAATATATGAGTTATAAATTTTGGGAATATATGTGTGGAGTAAGCCATTAAGTATGACCCATGTTTTAGGAGCATTAGTCATAATGACCCATTTTCTCATGTCATCTTTAATAGTCCACTTAGCACTCATTGCACTGGGTGAAGCTAATAAGGGTGAATAAGTGGGATTGAAACTAGTGAAGCGAATTGCATGACATCAATCATTACCTCATAAGCTTGCACCCAATAACCAAGACTTGTCGAGAGGTCACCCATCCCAAGATACCTTTGGCTTAAGTGCACTTAACTATGGAGTTTTTCTAATAGTCAAGCCCTGTCAGTTTGTTACTCCATTTACAAAACCTTAGCAAGTATTGTGCATTATGAATTATTCATTTAAAGCTCTCTTGATTATGTATTTTAAGTGATTGGGGGGGCTTCTACAATCCAGTTTATGAGATGCAATTTTTTGAAATATCTGCATAGAGTAAGCCATTGAGCATGACACATGTCTCATAAGCATTAGTCAAAATAATCAAAATTCTTATGATACTAAATTGTCCACTTAGCACTCCTCGTATTGAGTGATTCTCATAGGGGTGAAGAAGTGGAATTGAAACTAGTGAAGTGAATCATATGAAATCAATCATCACCTCCAGGAATTGCACCTGATAACCAGACTTTCTGGTAGGTCACCCATCTCAAGACTCCTTTGGCTCAAATGTTCTTAACTATGGCATTTTTCCAATAGTAAAGGTCACTTATCTTAATAACCCAATTGTAAAACCTTAGCAAGTATTGTGCCTTATGAACTATTCATTTAGAGCTCCCTTAAATCTTTATTTTAGGCAATTGGAGGGCTTCCACAATCCAATATGAGATATCATTTTTGAGAATATTTTCATAGAGTAAGTCATTAAGCATGACCTATGTCTCATGAAAATTACTCACAATGACAAAATTTCTCATGATATTGAATAGTCCACGTAGGACTCATTACACATGTGATGCTCAAAGGGGTGAAGAAGTTGGATTGAAACTAGTGAATTAAATTGCATGGCATCAATCATCACCTTTGAATCTTGCACCTAGTAACCAAAAATATCCAATAGGTCACCCATCCCAAGACTCCTCTAGCTCAAGTGTATTTAACTATGGAGTTTTTCCAACAATAAGCCCACTTAACTTGTTACCTGATTTATAAAACCTTAACAAATATTGTGCCTTACGTGCTATTCATTTAGAGATCCTTTGACTTTTTATTTTAAGAAATTACAGGAGTCCATAATCCAATATATGACATTTCATTTCAAGACAAAGTTTTTATTTTTAAGTGTACCTTACACATAGAAAAAAACCATAGATAAAGAGAGGAAAAAAAATTGAGAGAGATTTTTTTTAGAAGTTTGGAATTATTCATTCTTTCTGAAAATGGAAACTCACATAGTGTGTGAAACAAGAGTAGAAAATTGTTAAATGAAAATGGATTCATATTTTGATTATTTAGAAGATTATAGTTATACAACATAATGATAATTTTGTGGTGATTAATTGTTTTGATGGACAACTTATGAATTTAAACTCCAAAAGAAGGAAATTGGTAGGGATGCATAGTTGGTTGATTGACTAGGAAATTTAGTTGTATTCTACCTCTATAGTAAAAAGAGGGTTATGGAAGTACCAAAGTAATATATTATCTAGGGGAATCATTTGGGGTATCTATATTCGTAGAGTGGGTGATGTGAATCAAATTGAGCACCTACAAAAGTCTTAGAACTGGAGTAGTGGTGCATTGTTGAATATTGACGTGAAGATTGAACAAGCGTGTTATTGTAGTCCAGGGGTTAAAGGAAAGCATTCAAGAAGAGACCTACATTATAAAAAGAATATTAGGAACACACATGTAGCTCAAGAAAAAAGATAAGTATGTGGGAAGGTTAACCAACCGAGTTTGTATTCATTTTTTTAGATTATTTATACATTGGAGAGATGGTTGGAGAAATTGAACCTTCTCCAACTAATCATTTGTTAGGTGCACTTATCTTTTATTACATATATTAATATATCCTTTACTTGAATTTACTCACTTTATTACATATATTCATGTATTCTTATGTTAATGTATGATGTGTGATGACTATTACAAGGGCCTAAGAGGCCTCCCAACATCTCCCCCACACCCAAATCCTTGCTTGTCTCGAGCAAGTGTACAACAACATCATGGGTCTCTACTCTTACAGAAGTATCCTTATTGTGCATCAACCATGCATATCAATATGCATAGGTAAATTAGCTACAACAATCGCCAGCTGTATATGAAGATACATGTATACAAGGTTATACAATGACCTATTACTCTTTATCCTCCTTCTTCAATCTGGTAAGTGCCCTTGCAATTAGGGAGTCTTCATTTCGCTCCACCTTGCACATGCACAAAACCCTACAATGGAGCCACATGCTTTTACCAAGCTACCATTTATCTTCTTTCTAGCTTCTGAGGTCATAACCCAAGAACTATTATGCAACTCTTATACCAAGGGTATCAATCAATTCAATATTTCTTGTGCCATCATCTTGTGTTTTAAGCTCGTGTGTGTGTGTGTGTGTGCATGCCATGAGATATCTCTTTCTTGAATTCCTTCAACCGCTACAAAAAATTCTTGAACAATTCTCATCATCAATGCTCTCTATAAGTGCTCAGATACACTGTTGCAAAATTCTCAATCAGTGCTTAATATTTCAATCAAGTGCTCAATGTGACTACTCCAATGTATGTATGTTCATTTCTCAGTCGAAATACTACTCTACTACTGGCTATGCTTCTTTATGCTTTCAAGTATTTGGGATTGTACGACGTTTGCATTTTACATTACATGAAGGGCAACTTTCTATGACTCAATTTTGCATGATCGTGACTTGAATTAATTGACTAGGACACGACTCAATAGACTCTACTATGATTCTAAAAATCAAGTATACAAAAACTCTTTACCAATACTGGACTTTTACAAAAAATAACTAAATATTGTTCGTTGGATATCAACTAACGTCGGTGAGGAACCGATCTCATTAGCTAGAAACCAACTTACATTACAGTGGTGGAGAAGATCGCCTACCTTAGGAACTCACGTTTAACCCCCTCCTTTTGTTTGAATATATTTTTGACTCAATTGACTCAATTATTTACTTGACTCAAGATGGTTCACTTGTTTCATTTTTATTTTTTCAACTTCTATAGACTTGACTATAAATTCTATTGACTCAAATTATCCTTCATGTATCTTTTTCTTTTATACCATAAGAATATTTTATGAGATCTTGACATATATTCATGTACATTAGGAACTCTTATTAACAAATATGAGGGAGACCTATATCAACATGTGATAAATTCTCACATACTCTTCTACAAAACAACGTTCAAATTCTCGAGCTCAAAGTTTTGTTTAGACTAACGATATTTTTTTTATTTTAAAAACTCACTTAGTCTTTACAATATACTCCATACAAATACTCAAATGGTTGAAGAGAGGGATCATAGCAATGCCTTGTGAAATTCAATAGAAATGGATCCCACATATTGTTAATCGTACATATGCATGGAGTTTGGATAGATAAAAATATGAATCCATGTATTTCCCAGGGGGTGAAAGGTTGTTGGATGTTCTAGGAATGTTCGAGGGATGAGACCACCGAGACAACAATACGTCCATCAAAAAATGAATTTGACTCGGATGGTGTTTGGAATGAGAAGCACCTAGACGATTCCTGGGAAAATATTAATGAAGGTCCCCAATCCAGGAGGTCCCCACTCATTGCATTTAATAAACCACACATTGCATTTAATAAACAAATTATATAGATTTGCATTATTTGAATGAAACCATGTGATTTTATATATCTTTGACAATTTGGTCATCTTTGACGTTGGTCAACATATATTTATGTGTCACCTTTTGTAGTCATTTCGAGCGCACAAGGGTCTTGTAGGGAGAGGATAGATTTATTATTGTGGCAGTGAAAAAATATCCTGCAGGAGCTCATGGCTATTGCAGATTGTAGAGAGAGAGGGTCCATATAAAGTTGAGTGTGTTCATAGGTAGAACATGAAAACACTGAGAGTGGGTACTGTTGGAGTTGACATGTATTAATATATCAATTTCAACATCATATTATGTTGCCTAAACTTGATGATTGCACATGTTATTTCCATTAGTTTTTTTTTCCCTTGGAAATAGCAGTTGCTTTGTTATTCAATTTTGAATCAAGGGTAACTTTCTAATACATATAGGCTCTAAGTCATTACAACAAACTCATTATGAGATTTATTCATGTCATTATCTCCATTAGCTAGAAGTGACACTTAGGATCATTTTAATTGTAAAGAGAATAAAAGAACACACATTAAATGAATCTGGAGTGATAACGAGCATGCATTAGATGAAAAACCATGAAAATATTTAATGTACTTGTTATAGCAAGATTTTCCCCACCATTGCTATATTTCACATAGGGCCTTTTTCCATTTCCCTATGTAGACTTGCCGTCCCTTTTTTATGAATCCAGAGCCAAAAATACACATTTTTCCACATATATGTGCCCTATCTGCTATACATCATGTGTATACGCAGGCTGCTCCACTACAGCGCGTGTACATCAGGATTTGTGCCAGAAAATACAAAATGGAGTCGGGTTTCCATGTCACAACAAGAGATCTCTGATCCTTGGCCTTCCACATATTGGAAACGTTCTAAATCAGCCCTTCAGTTGCATTTTGAAGACTATAAAAGCACAGTTCCAAGCTATGGAAAGGAGGAGAAAGCATTCAACTTTGAGAGCAAAGTTACTTTGGAGAAATTACTTCATATTGAGTCCGCATCCCTTTGTCCCTCAAGTCTAAACACAGTGTTCAGCCCCCAACCTCTTTCCCTATTGTTGAGAGAACCTCATTGTCTCTCTCCTATTAGCTTGCCTTTGGTGGAGGATTGAAGTGGTGGAGGCCCAGTTGGAAGGAACTTGGTTCCTTGGTTTTGAACCGTGCAGACACGGAAGTCTGTAATGTTGTCACTTCTGTTGATCAATTATTAATAGAAATACTCCTTTCTCGTCCTATTGGTGTCGTGCAAATATATGATTATCATCCATGGGCACGTTTGTAATGTTTATTAATGGATTATGTTATCTAATGTGCTAACCCCTTATGCTATCACCATGTACTTGCTATGCTTGTTTGTTGAGAACTTGTTGCAGGTATAAAGCTTTGGGTCAAAGTGCTCAATGGTGGAACATCATCGAACATTGGATCGAGGTAGGCCTCTTTCTTATATTGCACATTAGTTTATCTAGCATACAATGGAATTGAGTTGATTTCTGCAGTCATACCTGTCTTTTTTGGTTTACCCTTGGCCATAGAGAGTTTTTCCCTCATAACAGTACTTATTGTTACAACATGTTCCACAGTTTTTTATTAACATTTTAGCACAAATTGTCTCCATAAATTTCATAGCAAAAATCATGTAGCCTTTTTTTTCCAACGTATACACTTGACCTACGAATTTTGGTGCTCATTTCTACAAGGTGCAAACGATTTGCATGACAAATAACTAGTATGACAAGCCCCTTGGTGTATGGACAACAATGTTGAAGTCGATATAATATATTTTTCTCATGCTTACACCAACGCTAAAATCCACTTGTAAAAACATCGAGCTCTTTGATTATTAGTCCCTGTCAAAGGCATAGAGGGACTATAGCGATCAAAAATTCATTGACTTTATATTAGTTTGTCGTTTGACTACAAATTTTTGCATACTTTCTAATGTTCGAACTATAGAAATAAAAGCATTATTTTTTATATAATAAAAAAACCCATATATGTCATGATCTGTTTGGATGATAGATTTGAGGTCTTATTGCCAGCTTCGCTATTCCCAATGAATTATATGTTTCCATATCCAAGATTTTTATATGTTGCTAGTCAATTGTTTTTAGCATAGTCCCCAGTGTTCGAACTATTGTTATTATTATTATTATTGCTATTATTTTTTATTATTTTAATTACTATTATTATGTTTGATTTTTATTTATTGTTGTGTACTTCGAGAGTCTTTGTCATTGTTGTGTACGTAAACAGGCCTGCCAAACTGCATTCTTTCTTAAATGTTTGCACATGGCGATGCCCTTCGATGGTTCTGACAGTCTTAAGTGTTTACCTAATAGGCCTCGCAGGCTTAAATGTTTATTCTACATATGTGTTACAATACAATTTCGTTCCATTTTTTAATAGTGTTGTTTTCAGTGAAATTGTGAAATATTGTTCTTCATCGGCATTATTGGTTCAGTGGTTGATGCTTGTTCATTGGTTCGTTCGATGTTGCTTGTTGTTGTTTGATTCAGCTTTGCAAAGTTGAGGTCCTGCAATTGCAATTGAACCTTTTTGTGGTTGTTCATTGGTTTGTTTTTCTTCAACTTTGCAAGCTGTTGGACCTGTTGTTCCAGTTTGCAATTTTTGGGGCTGCGCTTTTGTCATCCCATGTTGACGGGTAAGTTTTTGTGCCATCATTTTGTTTTTGTCCCTTTTTTTCTGCTTGTTTTTTTGCACCTTGCAAGCAAGAATTTTCAATGGTAGGAGTCCCTGCCATGAAATTCTATTGTAGAACATCTTTCTATGTGGTTGTTGTGACCAAAATCTTTTCCTTGTTCTTGAACGTCAATGTTCTATAGAGAACCCTCCTTTGTCACAACCATGGTGACATATACAAAAGAAAACCGGATGTTCTCCTCTTATTTTATGTTTCTGGAAACCATGCGTTTTCATATGCCAACTTCCACGTCCTGGATATTGTGCCATAACTGTTTCCAAAATTGCAATGCAAAGGGGTTTAGAAAACGAATTCAGAGATGTCATAAGGGGGAACCATCTGCCAGGGTCTAGTGACAGGGAATGCTTTTATTCTCTGAGTCAAAAACTCTGTCCACCTGTTTCCTTTGTCATGTCCTTTCTATCTTTTAGAACATCTTCTACCTCTGAGAAGCTTGTAGGATGCACACCATGAATAGGTTCAAAAATGATATACCTTGAATACTCGGTCTTTGTGCTTAGCAAATTTATAGTGTTATTTATTTGTGTTGTTTCTTCTGTTTGGTTCACTATTCACTATACGTTTGTTTTCTTTTCATCTGTTGTGGCGAATAGGGGGGGATTGAATTTGAAAAGAAGAAGGTTGAAGGATACATACCGGGATTGGTACACAGTTTTGCGCTTGTAGTTTTCTATCTGTCTTTTTTTTTGTTTTTTGTTTTATTTTTTTTCCCTTTTCTTTATTTTCATATAAACTGAAAATAGCTAAGAAACAACTTGAAAACCACAGTTTAAGAGATGAAACAAGTAATAGATGTTGAGTTGTATGAAATAGATACAGACTCCATTATACATGACAACATCAATGATGTGTTGCATAGCAATGGGATTTTTAGATTGGATGCATTCTTGTATACTATAGGAGATTGCCTTTTCAATGCATTTTAGGTTCTATTGCACTTTTTTTATTCCTCGACCGACCTGGGCAATGGATTGATAGATTATTTCTTGGGCTGTTTAAAAAATGGTGACACTGAGGCATTGGAGTCGTATGAATACGAATTGGCATATGATTTTCTTTGATAGTTGCATGGAATACATGATGTCACTACGTATTTTTCAAAGATGCGGTTGTCTACATCAACAATTCTTCTTACACACGAGAGGGGACTTTGGGGAGATACATTTTGTATACGGTGGTTGTCTAAGTGGCTCAATATATCAATTGGAATATGGTTATTGACAAGAAAAACAAGATATCTACTATTCAACAAAACTGCATCTAGAAATCCATATTGCATCTTGTTCCATGATGCCAATCCTATCAATGGTAATTATGAACCACTAATGTATAGAAAATTGTCCATATGAAATATTGAAGGACCTCATATTTACTTGTCCCTCATTTTCAAAGACCTTGAATCACAATGGAAACAGATTATGCATCGCATAGATTTCCATGGCTTTCAAATAGCAACAACTGTTGTATCTAACTATGGATATAGTTTGTTCAATGCAATTTGTTGTTTGGTAGAAGCATAGTTTGATGTGCAGTCACTGCGGCTTTACACTGTACAATCCTTTTTCCATGAAATTATAGGCGGCAACGAATAGGCTTTTATCTACTTGCATCAACACCTTTCACCATATCTCCTAGAAAATATGCCGGCAATTGGAAGTTGACAAGAATACCTTGTAAACATGGCACTGACATATGAAAAAGTAAATGTGGAGGGTGGAAGATTCTGTTTGCAATGGATATCTATCATATTCAGAGTAAATATCCAGGTCTGGTTGGCCCTGCCAGATGGCACTGTCCATTCCTGGTCTATTGATTCAAATTATGATCGAACAATTGACATCATCCCATTGAAAACATATATGACACATATCCATTATCAAACTTTGATGGGACATATCACTGTTTCAGGGTCCACTGTCCATGCCACCCAAACCACATTGAATCTGCATACGCGTAGCATGCTATTTAATGAGAATGAAACTCCTCCCAGTTGTGATGAGGCCATACAGGGACTTAAATAAAAAAATGTAGACTAAGTTATCACAACTTGAAAAAGGTCATACGTGAGAGAAAAAAATACATTGGTAGTATAGGAAATACTGTCGGTTCAGGGTCTAGTGTCAATGCCAGCCAAACGACATTGAATTTGCATAAGCGTCGCATGCTATTTAATCATAATGAAATTCATCCCAGCTTCCATGAGGTCATCCTGGCCTTGAACAAGAAGCATAGACTAAGTTATCACAACTTGAAAAAGGTCATACGCGAGAGAAAAAAATACTTCCTTCTAGTGAGAAAATGACATATCACAATCTAAAAAAAATTGTGCGTGCACAACACAACAAAAATAGGTATGGTCGCATATCCCACAACGGTCATGGCACTGTCCGAGAGGAAAAAATCACATTTTGTGGGCTAGAACCAACACCGTGCACTACTACCAATGAAAACCAACAAACACTTTCTACCCATACTTCCCCACAGAAGAAAGATGTAAGACAGACCTACATGAAACAAATCAAAGACACTCCTTCCATTGCATGTGAAATTTGTGATCAATTGAATTTCAAAAAAAATAGTAATTATTTCACGCTTGATTTGGAAGAAGAATACCTCCGCTTGACACTAAGTGATAAAACATTTTCCAGTGGAAAAATTTGTCTTCCATACAAACGGTCACTTGAAAATGGAAAACTGCCACAGTTTGCAATGCTTGACCAAATAAGATGTAATACACCACTACCATATGTAAGTGAACTTACAAAACTTGAAGAGAGACTTGTGTCTCTCTGAATTGCATTTGCACAAATCAGACCCTGGGGCTATAAACGACCTCAAATGGGCTTAACATGATCAATTATTAATGTGTATGTCCAACTAGATGTTGTGCAAAAAGCCTTGCCATAATTCATTAGTGATACAATGACAATTGTTGTGGCTCTAAAAATACGCTCGCAATACAAAAATGCATATCAGATAGGCAAAGTGCCTGTACATGTTGTTATGAAAGAATTAAAAGAATTATGTTCTAGGGCCCTGTACAAAGCACAAAACATTTGTATAAATGAGAAATGGAACATTGTTCTTGGAGAAGAGGATGGAATCTCTGCACAGACTCTCGAAAATTTTAGTGAATTTGATACAAGTGATGAATCGGAGAATGAAACACCCACTGAGACATTGGTGCATGGATTCACTGATTCACAGTGCATTCGTGACTTGCAAGACAAGATTGTCGAAATTGCACTTGCTGAGGGGCAATGTCCACTTGGAATATTCAAGGACAATTTTGCTGAGGAAATGAACTTCCCAACACTCTTTTATGGAGATCCACGTCCCACTGACATTACAGAATGATTCAATTACCATAAAATAGTTCAATGGGAGCTGCTACATTCAAGCGGTGACTTCTCCTGTCACATAACAAATTTGTTTTTCAAAACAATGCGCATAATAATAGAGCAAGTGTTGTCTTGCATGTGGGTGTGAATAATAAAAGGCCAGTTACAAGGAAGAAAGTTGTTGGCCAAGGATGTCAAGTACAAAGTAAACTTAGAAAAAATCATGAAATCTGATATTGGATACATAGATTTCAAAAACATTCGCATCTCTCCTGACTATTTTCAACAAAACAAGAAAAATATTTTTGCAATGATCCAACAATTGGGCCCACCAACATTTTTCATCACATTTACAAGTGCAAAGAATTGTTGGGATCCATTGGTGGTTGTGGTATCTAAATTTCATAGGAACAAGAAATGTAAAAAACAAACCGATACACTGGAAAATAATGACATTGAATACCTCATAAGAAAAGACCCAGTGACATGTACTCACTACTATAGACATAGAATAAATGCTTTGAGAAAATTGATATTCCATGATGAAACATTTTTCGGAAAAATATCGGACTATTTTTTTGTGAGTGAATTCCATAATAGGGGGAATGAACATGACAACACACTGTTGTGGATAGAGGGTGCACCAGTCTATGGAGATGACAACAATTCACAGATCGAGCAGTTTGTGGACAAATACATAACATGCAACATAGATCATTTGGATCCAAAACTTTCCAAAGTTCATAGACATTATCATACAAAAAGTTGTAGAAAACGAAAAAACTCGCATTACAGATACAACTTCCCCGTGCCGCCAATGAGAGCAACACGAATCATAGAGCCACTTATTTTAGAGGAAAATGTTGTCATTGAGAAATCTAAATCCTTGTTGTCATTTCTAGAACAACGAGATTTTGATGAGTTGATGAGCTTCGATGACTTCTTGTCGGAGCTAAATCTAACAGAAGATGAGTACATCCAAGCCATACAATGTATGCTTAAACAACCAACAATTTTTCTTTAACAAAAACTTTCCCATATCCGGAACAACAGTTTCTCCAAGGACATGCCAGTTATGTGGAATGCAAATAAAGATGCGCAGTATGTCCTCAATGCATATGTTGCAGCATCGTCTTGTACCTTGTATATGACACAGGTTGACAAATCTATGACAAGTGCATTCAAAATAATATGCAAAGAACATTAAATAAGTCATATTGATGTCATACAAATGATACGCATGCTTGGAAATATGTTTCTTAATATTCAATAAATGCCTACTCAACAAACAATCCACATTGCACTTTCCCTGCCCCTCAATTGTAGTTCAAGAAAATGTGTCTTCATAAACACATCTCCACTTGAGAAACACACATTTTTGCTTAAACCACCGTGTTTGCTAGAAAAAGACCCTAACAATTCAGAAGACGTGCTATGTCACTCTATTATTGATTATTACCTCCAGTGTCCATCTCCTATTAAGCATATCTACTTAGCAAAATTCGTATCGCATTACAAAAAAAATGGTGTGCCCATATCAAAAAGAAAAAAAATCTCTGTGATATGATTTGTCAAATAAAATAAACATAATGATTATGAAAACTATTGTAGAGAAAAACTATTTTTATACGTTCCATTCGATGAAAATGAAAACACATTAAAACATAACTTCCCTACATGGGAAGTTGTGTATGTTGCCTCTGAGACTATAGTGCAAATCAATGAAGCTAGATTTACTTACAATGTTAATCCAACATGGGGTGATCTAGAAAGTGCAGTTAATGAACTAGAAAACCTTGACAATCTTGATGAGACATTCACAAACTGAGAAAAAAAATAGAACTCCCTGCGAGTCCTATGACTTGCAAGCAGATTTTCCTCATCCTTGAGCAAGCAACATTGAAAAACGTATCAATCTTGGTTTTCAAGTCACAAAACATCCTTTCCTTATTGAAAATAATGAATACCATAGAATCAGATGTCTGTTGAATCGAGAACAACAAACAATTCTAAAGGACATTGCACTTAAAAAACGATTGAGCATGCACACTCATGTGCACTTGTTCCTTACAGGTGAAGCAGGAAAAGGCAAGACATACACAACAAAAGAACTGTTCCAAATGCTTATACGAATATATGATTCTAATAATTCCTCTGATCCTATGAAACCAAAGGGCCTAATAGTTTCATACACAGGAAAATATGCATATAATGTAGGTGGAACAACAGTCCACTTTGCATTTTTTATGCCTTTTAACAAGTCACAGTTTCTTCCACTTAGCAAGGAAATGTTAGTTACCTTGTCTAAGCTTTATGATGAACTACAACTTGTATTTATAGATGAGGAATCTTTGATTGGAAGTCGCTTCTTGTTTTCCATTGACAACTGACTAAGAAGAACAAAACATGTGCACACGAAATACTTTGGAAACATTGACATGATATTTTGTGGGGATCTTTACCAGGCATAGCCCATCCAAGATTCTTTGATATTTGAACAACCTACGGTTAACATGAAAAAAATGACGCATGACTTTTGGAGGGACAATATTAAATGATTTTAATTTCATACTACAATGCACCAGACAGATGAAACATTTATTACAATTATAAATATAATACAGACAAACAACCAAACACATGATGACTTAACATATATCAATTCGAGGTGCTTGCGACCTGAACCAATAGACCCAACCTTCCCTTACCTATTCTACACAAATAGGGATGTTGCAATGCATAACAAGTACATGTTATTGTTCATGCCTAGCAATGATATCATCATCAATTCAATTGACTTGTAAGGAGACAACCATGGAAATGTGCCATGTCATGAACATACAACCACTTTACCTTTGCAGCTTGTCCTAAAATTAAACATGTTGATTGAAATATATGCCCGAAACTATGATTCACAACATGGCTTTGTCAATGGTGCAGATGGAATACTCAAAGGCTATACCAAAACAGAAAAAATTGACGTCCTCTGGATTCAGTTCCATGAACCGCATATAGGAAACCGACAAGAAAACAAGTTGGCTTATCTATATAATTCAAACACTGCAAGTGATTGGACACCTATCTTGTGAATATCAAATCCAGTATCGACATCAACAAAGAAAGGTCGAATGAAGATTCGAAAACAGTTTCCAATTATACTTGCATGTGCATGTATAGTCCATAGATCCCAAGGACTAACACTTGATAGTGTTACATTTCAGCCTGCTGGAATTCGAATACATGGAATTTTATACACAACATTGTCCCGTGTCAGAAGTATAGACTCCTTGTATTTACTAAGTCCTCTTACAAAAGATAATTTCAAAGTCAAACATAAAGTTTATATTGAAATGAAACGCCTCAGGACTACCTCAAAATGGCATCTATAGTATGATTACCAATCCATACAAACAAACTCATCTATATCAATGCTCTCACTTAACACACACAACTTACATACACACATGGATGATATACTTAATGACTATGACACAATGCAATCTGATATTCTATGCTTGCAGGAAACATACATGGCATTATGCATGCAAAACAAACAATTTCCAAATCACAATTTCATATCAAGTTACATTACACATGGGGTGATGATATTGGTGAAAAAACATGTAACAATTTTGGAGCATATACATTTCGAAGTAAAGAATGTTGAGATGGTGCTTGCAAAAGTATTTTTCCATGGAACAGAAATTGCAATAATGAATCTGTAATTTTCTCCCCATGCAACATTCTCTAACATACTAAATGTTATTTCCAATGCATTATACCATTTGCATCTGAACGAAACCATTGTGATTGTAGGAGACTTCAATATTGACATTCTACAAAATAATGCCAGAACAAAAGAATTGGAAAACTACATGTGCAAATACAGTCTCCGCTTTCTTTTAAACAAAACAAACCATGTACAAAATGCGCTTATTGACCATGTATGGTCGAATGTGCCCATTTCTCAATACAACATCTTTATCTTAGACACATACTGGTCTGATCACGATACAGTTGTTATTGCACTTGAATTATGAGATAATACATAAAACATATTGCAAAGTCATATTTCTATGTTTCAAAGCATATATGTCTAGCTTGTTGCATAAAACCAAATTATCCAACTTCTTAGTTTTCCTTGGTTTGTACACATACTAGTCTGATCACCATACAGTTGGTATTGCACTTGAATTATGAAATATACATCAAACATATTGCAGAATCATATTTCTATGCTTCAAATCATATATGTCTATCTTGTTGTAGAAAATTGAGATATCCAACTTCCTAGTTTTCCCTGGTTTGTAATTGATTTGGTCACAATATTCTTTTACAACATACACACACACACACACAAACTTGGATGAACAAAAAAAAAGGTACATTCTTCTAACACTATATGTTACTCTATTCCTTTTATTCTATTTTATTTAGTCTATGTACATAGTACTTTCTTTTTTCTTTACATATCAACTTATGTTCATGCCCGTTTTGTTTTGTGTTTTTTTTCATAGAAACAAATAAGAAAACTAGACACCACAAAGAACTCCTAACCAGAAATGTAGAAGAATCCATGAAAATGTGCATATTTCTACCCGTGTTCCATATCCAATAGTTTTTCATTTACTCTGTCTATATTTGTTGCAATGGTTTGTAGCTCTGTTTTTTTTCCTCCTTGGATACTCCATATCTTCCTGTACATTAACTTGTCTTCATGTCAATTCTATTTTTTGTGCTTCTATCTTGAATTAAATAATTTTTTACTCCATCTTTTTTTTCATGTGTTCCTACGTAGCAGCTTGGTTTCATGTCCATTGTATTCTTTGTATTGCTACATTGAAACAAGAACACAATAATTGGGCACAGGGTTGGAGCCTTGTGTGGTAGGTCTGAAAAAGCTGAAGTGCAATGTGCTGCAGCAAATACAACGTGTATGCCTGAGACTAAGAGGTATGGTTACAAAAAAATCTGATCTGCATACGTTGTGCAATTTCTCCAATATAGTTTTAAGAAATTATCTATTTCATTTGTTTGATAAGTGGAGACAAAAATTTGTTTTCAAAAATTATTCACTAATGTAATTTATTCTATTTGTACACAAACATGGAATGAGTAAGCAGTCGGTCAGACTTGTGATAAATTATAGCATTATATAAATTACTATAAATCTTGGTAAAATGTTATAATATTCTATAAATTACTAAATCGCATGTTGTGGTTGGTCAGACTCGTGATACATAGGCATGACTATAAATGTGAATCTGCGAGTCCACCAACCCGTGCACCATGTCACATCTATCTTATACTATATTTATATTTTATTTACTCTATATACATATTCCTTGCTTTTTTCTTTACATGTCAACTTATGTTCATATCCATTTTCTTTTTGTACTTTTTTTTCAAAGAAACAAATAGGAAAATTGAACACGACAAAGAACTCTCAACCAGAAATGTAGAAGAATCCATGCAAAGGTGCATATTTCTACCCGTGTTCCATATCCAATAGTTTTTCGTTTACTCTGTCTGTATTTTTTGAACTACTTTGCATCTTTGGTTTTTTTCCTCCTTGGATACTCCATATCTTCCTATACATTAACTTGTCTTCATGTCAATTCTATTTTCTGTGCTGCTATCTTGAAATAAATAAATTTGTACTCCATCTTTTTTTTCATGTGTTACTATGTAGCAACTTGCTTTCATGTCCATTGTATTCTATGTACTGTGAGGCATACAGTTATTTCCTCCCTTTCTTTTTCCTCTTCTAGTTCTATACTTATATGTTCTACCTTTTTTTCTTCCCCTCTATTATCCGTTTCTGATTCTATACTTAGTCCCATGTCTATGCTCGTGGGTTCCCAGGATGACGGAGTGACAGATTCCATGTCCATCTATATCTTTACATCTCGAGTCCGACTGACCGTCATTCGTTTTCATAGTTGGAAAATTTTATGGTCATGGGTTCTTGCATAAGCACCATCGAACTCTCATGCCTCATGTTTGTGGTATACATATTGCACCTGAAACTTCGGTGATCTACAATTTGACTCCAGACTCGAAGCTTGCGACTTATTTTTCCCAGCATCTGTTGATATTTTTCCCAGTTTGTTTTCACACTTAGCCAATTTTATGGCCGTGGGTTCCCCCCAATGCATTATCAAACTCCCATGCCCCGTGTTTGGATATACATCTTGCACCCAAAACTCCGGTTATCTACAATTAGACCCCAGACTCCTCAAACTCTCAAGCCTCACTCTTTATCGAACTCACAAATTGTATATCCATCTATATCTTGACATCACGAGTCCGACCGACCACTTTTGTTTCCTTAGCCAATCTTATGGCTGCGGGTTCCCGGGTGTGCGTTATCAAACTCTCATTCCCTGTGTTCCGAGTATACATCTTGCATCCAAAACTTGGGTAATTTACAATTCCACCATGGAATACCAGGTTCAAAAAAGTACCAAAGAATATTTAATTCTCCTCCATCCCCGCCATGTTCGCCCCTTCCCAATGCACATTAATTATGATTTTACTAGTGACAACTCACCACAGATGTTCGAAAAGATTGGCATTAATAAGTGGAAAGCTCGAGGTAATCTCCCATTAAAATGCATTTATGGGAGAATATTATGGAATTTGATTAGTTTCTTTATGTCAATCTTGAATTCGCAAAAAAAAGGTTGGTTGTTTTGGTTTTTTTAAGGCGTCATCAGCAAGAATGCAATATTTTGCTAGCCCAGTGTCATCTACAAAGGTGTTCACATGATGCTCCTCTTTAGTATTGTGCATATACTACAGGTTCACATATTTGAGAGTATGCTTGCATATGAAAATGTTGCTCCACCCTTCCAATTTGAATATAGTTTGCATTTGGGCCACAAAGAATAGTAATAAAACAAAATAATATGAAAATTGTTCAAGTAAATATAAACAAATTAACTTCTAACTTGAACCTGCTTTTGTCAAGATCCAAGTATATTACATAGTTGTCAATGTTTTCCCTGCTTTTCAATAGTTTCTTGATTTCCCTGCCATCTTCGTACACTTTCCCAATGCAAATTGATGACGCTTTTATTAGCTTTGTAAAGATTGGCATTAAAAGGAAAAATGGTCGAGGACATCTCCCATTAAAACACATTGAACCAAGATTTACCAGAGAGAATATTATGATGTTGCAACATCCATTTTAAATACAATGAGGAGAAAAGGTAGGTTCTCATCACCTTATGGTTGTAACTCAACAACATTTTTGTCGAGATACCCTGAATATTTTTGGGCATGAGGACCAGAGTTTTTAGTGGTCCATAGATTATGACTACTACTCGTCCACTTATGCCCAAATGAAAGTTATCTCGACATCTAAAATTGCAACAGTAGATTGTATCCCTGTTTTTTTTTACTTTAAGGACTTGGTCACGTGTTGCGCCTATAACTATATTCCGAACCAGTGGATTGTCCAGATGGGAAACCATTTCCAAATCTCCGTATCGCCTCAAGTATTTCGAAATATGTTAACACTTCCCGAAACAACACCTACTTTCAAGGGAGAGAATTTCAAATAGTTCTTAAAGAAGCATGGTAATGAATTGGACCTCTTGTCGAAGTTCTTATAGGACCCAACACCCGCTCCCTAGGACATGGCCATATTACAGGTTAGTGCATGTAAAAACCTTTTTCGGAAAATTGCATGGATTTTCATGAGGACAACGAGACAAGAAAGTGAAGTCGGCATATCTCAGATGATTCTGCATATTTTATATCTTACGGTCAAGGAACAAGCCATCTTCCATTGCCACAAGTTGATTTCCATTCAAATCTCTTCCCATTTATTGCAATACAAGAGGGAGAAGAAATTTTTTATGCCATCTCATTTAATTTTCATTGTGTCGAATTGATATCCATTTCCTGGACTATCTATGTGTAATAAGTTTAAATTTGAATTTGACCCATTAACATTCTTGTGCCATAAATTATGGAGACACGACACTTGCCAACATTTTTATAAGGTCTTTAATGATTTTGTTTCATTTTTTAAAGCATTGATATTTGGAAAGTATTTTCCCCGGTTTTCTGGTCAGCCGACAATCTTCCTAGATAGGAAGGGCACACTAGAAGAAATGGAGAACTATAATGTTATAAGGATTTTTGGGTCTAAGAAAAATCCTTTCTTCCTTCCATGTCACATATCTGGTACAATGTTTTTTGCTGGAACAACAAGGGAGTACATCTACTAGTTGCATTTTTCCATGAAAAAAAGAAAGGAAAATTCATCTCTCTGCCTTGGAAAGTCCAGGATTTCATGGTCAGGAACCACTTCAATAGTTCTTTCACTGACACTATTCTGAATGAACTATGTACTAGTACCAATGATTCGCACAAGAAGAACCAAAAAGGCCTGGGTGAAAAAACTGCCCAATCCCCGACTGCCACACCCAATACCACAACATCTCATAGCAATACTCCAATGGCCTACCCAAGTAACAAAGTCACACACAGTTCTTTAGGCGGCAGAGGAGATAATATCCCTCCCTCTGGAAAAATTGAAAGTTGTCACAAACTTCCCGCGGGAAAAAAACGAAAAACAATAGTCCAAGAACATGAGGGACCGAGGGGAGAAATTGATATCTACAATCTCTCCCTCAAAGATATGGAACTAGAAATTGACATTGAAAAAATGTTCCCTGACGATGGCCACCTAGAGAGTACTACTTTGCAAAATCCTGGGATGGAAATAATTGGCATAGATACATTGGACGAAGAAGAGTCTTTTGCATTTCAGAGCATTGTTTTTGACAGCGAATCAAAAAATTTGATTATTGAAAACAAAGATGTGAAGAATAAGAAAGGGAAATATCGTTCAGAGATCTACCTATTCAACATGCGCCCTTCCCAGATATCTAATATTCACCGAGCAACTGGAGATTCTCTAGACAACTCTATTAGCGACCTTGAAACAAAAAACCTTGTGTTGAAGAAGCAAATCAAGAATTGGAGGCAACTCTAATGCCTCTTCCATTGTTTACTACTCCTTTGGTAATGGTTGGGTCCACCGCACCTGCACCAAATTTAAAAGGATCAGCAAGCCTTCTCACATCGGCCTGAGGCTATGTGGAAAATAATATAAAGAGAATAATGGAATTAATAACAGAATCTTGGGAGATGTGAAATAATATGGTCTCTTTTGGAACAAGAGCGCATGCTTTTCATGAGTATCTGAAAGCAGATCTCAAGAATAGGCAAGGTTTTTACCTCGATGTAGTTTTACCATTTGGTGTTAAAGTTACCGGTATGATGGAATTTAGAAGAAGATAGGAGGATCTCCCTTCCCTGGATCAAATAGACCAGCTAAATGCATGCTAGAAATAAAATGTAAAGAACCTGAATGGTATCGTTCAAGAATGTAGCCAGACCATATCTAGAAGAGACAAACTATTCAAGAAGTTAACTAAGATAGATCTAGCTGCCAGCACCAATGAAGTCCAGGACCCGAAATTGATATTCAAATCTTTGTTTTTAACCAAGAAAGCATTTGATGATCAAGTTCATATCTATAAAAGACTGTCATTTGAAAATTTCTATGGAATTCTTGAATATGGTGAAGATGACGTGAAAACTTGGCTAATCGGTTATGCGATTACAAACCAATATATTCAAGAAGAATTTCACAACTTGTCTATTGACCTAAGGGACTTGGAAAGTGAAATCTTCAATATAAAATTCTATCATGAAATGAATGTGGCGCCTATGAGGAGCTACATCAAAGAATGGTTGAAAAAGGTTGTTGACCAGATTACCAATGAAGGTTAAAGATGAGGAAAGCCATACAAGGACATCAATGAGGAAATGACAAGGCATGGGACACCATCATAGTAAGTTGATATTGATTACATTCTTTTGTCTTCATCCACTTACTCTAACAAAACTTTAACCCATATCTAACAATTTTCTCTTTCCTCTTGCCAAGTTTTGTTGTTTTCCATCGTCGACTTTCTTCTTTCTACAAACTTCATTCTTGTACATGTTTGCTTTGTAGTCTGTGACAATACCAATCCGAGTCATTCTTGAAAACACATTTTTATTTCACAGAATATGTACTGAACTATATATATTTTTTTACAAATTCGAACACAACTTTTTTGGGGAAATATTCTCAAATGTATTTTGTGACCCGGTTTATCCGAATATAAATATTTGAGGTTATTCTATGCTGATATTCAATGCTTGGTGTTGTTATTTGAAATTTGTATTTCTTCTTAAAATTAACTCATTTCCCTGTACATGTTCCTGTTCTATATTGTGCATATATTGCAGCTTTCTATATTTCAAAATATTCTTCGATATACAAAATGTAAAGTCGTATATTTTTTTCTCTATTCCTTGTAGGTTTGAGAAAAAATTCCAAGCCCAAAAAACCATTCAAATTCGAACATGGTTTACATTTGGACCACAAATAATCTATTAAGATACATTAATATGGATACATTTCAAATAAATATAAACAAAATCCCTTTAAACTTGAACCTGACTTTCTCGAGCTCCTGGGTTGCCCACGGGTTGATCAGTGAGAGGACTGTCAAATCCTCATTTTCGTATATATCTTCACATCAGGAACCCGACCAATGATCATCCCTTTCAACACTTGGCCACATATCTCACCATGGTGTCCCAACTTAGCGCTATCACATTCTTATCCCGCGTGTTCTGTGATATACATCTTGCACCCAACACTTCCGTTATATACATTTTGTACCCAACAATTCTGTGATAAAAGATAAAGTATAGAAGATGGAAAAGAAGGGTTAATATATTCACATCTATGATAGATATTCCATTTGCTCGCAAGATATTTTCTGCATGTTTATGGAGAAGTTATATACTTATTTCATATACTTGGAAATAAGTGCAAAGGTGGCGGGCACAAAAAACAACGACTAGGAATTGGAAATTGTCTGAACCCGCCAACCTAACAATCTGCGAAAGAGATTGCAATAAATACCCGTGGAAATCAGTCGGATGAGCTTCAAAATTGGCTGACAAGGGTTCCCAAGGAAACGTGAGGCCCCAACGGTGAAATTGTATTGATCAGAGATTTTGAGTGAAAACTGTGTAACATGGAAGAGGGGCTAATGTAGTAGTTTGGAAGTCAATTTGTATATCGCAGAAGCTGGGGGCTATTTGTAAATCAAGGAACATTGGAAGTGCACTCTGCCTGTCTGGGAATCCACAAGAAAAAAATTCAAGTAAGTGTGGAATTGGAGACACGAAAGAGATTCCAAGAAATGGCGAACTATGGAAAGCAGATGCATGTGATTCAAAATGGGGTCACAATAGTTCCCTTGGGAGAGGTGAGGACCCAAAGGTCAAATTTCAGGTCTCAAAACTTTTGTATGCAAACTGTGTATCACGAAAGATGGTATGATGTGGAAGTGCAGCAGTAAATTAGAAATTGGGAATTTCCTGAACCCGCGAACTCGATGATCCGCCAAAGATATGTCAAGAAATGGTAAACTGTGGAAAGTGGTCGGACGAGCTTCAAAATAGGGTGGCAAGGGTTCTCGAGGAGACGTAAGGCCCCAACTGTCAAATTGTATATATCATAACATTTCAGTGCAAAATGTGTAACACGAAGAGGGTATTCTTGCCATCCTCAATTCAAATTCATTCCGCTTTTACTAGTGACAACTTAGTGCACAGGTTTGCTTATTGGAATTAACAAGCAAAAAATGTATTCAAAATTGATTTATGGGAACCCGACCATCCCCGGGGTTGGTTCTATTATAAATATTGCACCCAAAAGTTGCATCATCTACAGTTCTTCCATATACATCTTGTACCCAAAACTTCCCTGGTCTACAATTCGTCCACATTTTGGAACATGGTTTGCATTTGGACCACAAATAATCTATTAAGATACATTAATATAAATTCAATTTAAATAAATATATCTAAACTTGAACCTGAATTTTTTCGAACTCGTGGATTGGTCCTATATCGTCACATAATGAGCCCGACCAACCGCAGTTCCTTTCAACACTTAGCCAATTACCTCTCCATAGGGTCACAACTTAGCGTTATTGAATTTTTATGCCCCCTATTTCGTGATATACGTATTCAATAATGATTTACGGGAGTCCAAATGACCCCCAGGTTGGTGCTATTATAAATCTTGCACCCATAACTTTTGTCATCTACAAGTGCACGATATACATCTTGCACCCAAAAACTTACGTACTCTACAATTCATCGCGACTTAGCGCTATAAATTTCTTATGCCCCCTATTCTATGATATACATGTTGCACACAACACTTTCGTGATATACATTTTGCACCAAACACTTCCGTCATTTACAACTCGACCCCTTTTACAGAGCCTGCCTACTCGAGAATCCGCGATTAGAAAAGTGGCTAGGCATCGAATGGATAGCGATCGGTCAGAGTCACGATATAAAATCATGAGCACAAATGTGAACTGATGTGTCCGCCAATGCGCGTATTGGGAAATTTTTGGAAAACCGGCTAAGTAACGAGAAAGAGAGAGTAGAGGGGAAAAAGAAACGAGAATTTGGTTGAGTATAGAAGAGGGAAAAGAAGGTCCAATATATTAAAATATGCAATAGATATTCCATTTCCTAGCAACATATTTTCTGTATGTTTCTGGAGAATTTGTATACATATTGCATATACTTGGAAAGAAGCCTAAAGGTAGTGGGCACAGGAAACAACAACTAGAAATTGGAAATTTCCTGAACCCGCGAACTTGACAATCGATGAAAGAGATGTCAAGAATTGGTTAACTACGGAAAGCGGTTGGATGGGCTTCAAAATAGGGCGACAAGGGTTCCCGAGGAGACGTAAGGCCCCAATTGTCAAATTGTATATATCAAAACATTTCAGTACAAAATGTGTAACACGTATTCCTGCCATCCTCAATTTGTGATATACATTTTGCACCAAACACTTCCGTCATTGACAATTCAACCCCTTTTATAGAGCCCGCCTAGCCGGGAATCCGCGATTAGAAAAGTGGCTAGGCATCGAATGGATAGTGGTCAGTCAGAGTCACGATATAAAATCATGAGCACAAATGTGAACTGATGTGTCTTCCAACGCACGTATTGGGACATTTTCGAAAAATTGGCTAAGTAACGAGAAAGAGAGAGTAGAGGGGAAAAAGAAACAAGAATTTGGTTGAGTATAGAAGAGGGAAAAGAAGGTCCAATATATTCAAATATGCAATAGATATTCCATTTCCTAGCAATATCTTTTCTGTATGTTTCTGGAGAAGTTGTATACATATTGTATATACTTGGAAAGAAGCCTGAAGGTAGCGGGCATAGGAAACAACAACTAGAAATTGGAAATTTTCTGAACCCGCGAACTCGACGATCAATGAAAGAGATGTCAAGAAATGGTCAACTGTGGAAAGTGGTCGGATGGGCTTCAAAATAGGGCGACAAGGGTTCCCAAGGAGACGTAAGTCCCCAACTGTCAAATTGTATATATTGAAACATTTCAGTACAAAATGTGTAACATGTATTCCTGCCATCCTCAATTCAAATTCATTCTGCTTTTACTAGTGACAACTCAGTGCACAGGTTCTCTTATTGGCATTAACAAGCAAAAAATGTATTCAACAGTGATTTACGGGAGTTCGACCGACCCTCAGGTTGGCGCTATTATAAATCTTGCACCCAAAAATTGAGTCATCTATAGTTCTTCCATGTACATCTTGCACCCAAAACTTCTGTGGTCTACAATTCATCCACATATTGGAACATGGTTTACATCTGGACCACACATTATCTATTAAGATACATTAATATAAATACAATTTAAATAAATATATTTAAACTTGAACCTGACTTTTTTCTAACTCCTTGATTGGTCCTATATCATCACATCATGAGCCCAAACGACCGCAATTCCTTTCAACACTTAGCCAATTATCTCTCCGCGGGGTCACGACTTACCACTATCAAATTTTTATGCCCCATGTTCCATGATATACGTGTTGGTTCGCTTATTGGAATTTATAAGAAAAAAATGCATTCGACAGCCATTTACGAGAGTCTGACCGACCCTCGGGTTGGCCCTATTATAAATCTTACACCCAAAACTTTTGTCATCTACAAGTGCGTCATATACATCTTGCACCCAAAACTTACGTACTCTACAATTCGTCGCGACTTAGCGTTATCGAATTCTTATGCCTCCCATTCTATGATATACATGTTGCACACAACACTTCTGTGATATACATTTTTCACCCAACACTTTTGTCATTTACAATTCGACCCCAGTTCACAAAACTTTCAAACCATTTATAACTCTCTTCATTCCCCACTGCATTTCCGCCCTTCCCAATGCACATTCGTTATGATTTTACTATTGAAAACTCAACATACAAGTTCACTCATTGACATTAATAAGAAAAAAATGCATTCACTTATATGGGAGTCCAACTCATTGCCGTTGCTTTTCATACCTAGTTGTCGGGTTTTCGTAACCGAACTTTCCTTCCCCCTTTTACGTGATATACATATTACACCCAAAACTTCAGTGATCTACAATTCCATAGTTAGCTAACTTTATAGAAACCGATCTCCAAGTTGGTGCTRTTATAAATCTTACACCCAGAACTTCTGCCATCTACAATTCACATGTATTATGCTTTTACTAGTGACAACTCAACACACATGTTCGAAAGAGATTGGCACTGCTTTGATTACTCACAACTCGCCATACAAGTTTTCTTAACAATATTACTSCACTCTCCCCATTTTCCAAAATTAACCTTATAAKCTACTTGGCAGGGAATATGCTGCCACGCAACACTTGTTATACAATACGTTCCAATATACTTAGTGCACCATCCTTTAAATGTTTGATATTGTACACCAAAAAACCATCTTGCACTAAATTCTTCTTAGTACAAAAATCCAATTCAAACAATTGGTTTTACTATGCAAAATCATGATTGTTCTTTCATTCCTCAAAGACATAATGTGAAATGTGATAAGATTGTATATAAGGTTCCCACATGTATGCAAATAAATCTCTTGGTGTAAGATATCTTCATAATTTGTAGTAAACCTCCAAAACAAATAATAAAACTGAAATATTGGAACTTCTTACCCAACCAACTGAGTTTGTATTTCTTCTTCTAGTAGTTATACATTGGAGATATGGTTGGAGTGGTTGTACCCCTCCAACTAACCATTTGTTAGGTGCATTTATCCTTTATTACATATATTCATATATCCTTTATTTGACTTGACTCACTTTATTACATATATTCATATATTTTTATGCTGATGTATGATGTGTGATGACTATTACAAGGGCCTAAGAGGCCTCCCAACATACGTCTTTCAAATTTTGTAATTATTATTAATTATTAAGTCCAATTTTTATGTATTTTGTATTCCAAAGGAATATAAAAATGTAGTTCATGAGAAGGGAGGGAGTTATAATAAACAACTCAATAATATAATAGTATTATATTATAGTGTAATAACATGATAATTTAGTTAGAAAGGAACTTAGGTAGCACAACTAACTAATACAATGAAATAAAATGGGATCAACCTCCTTGTATCAAGTGAATTAATGAAAATAAAGTAATTGATTTTATATGAGTCTATTTCCAAATGTCTTTGTTGTATGCTACAAAAATTCCAACATCATTTATATATTGAACACAATTGTTGTGCATGTTTATGTTTTGAGAGAAAGACATAAAGAAATAGAGCTTTCGTCCTTAGTAATTATACACATGGGCTTATTCCTCCATGATATAATTATACACATGGGATTAATCCTCCCTGATAATATTATAGAAAATTATTGTTTGATCAGAAGGTTGTTGATGTATGTAGTACGGATAGGTACTTCCACATAGGCTTGGTATCTATCATGTGGAAGTCGTCCTTGTAACCTATGAAAACCTTAGGAATTTCACTTTGTGTGTTAATTATTAAAGTGAATGAAATTTTAGATTAATGTGAGATTCAATAAGTTAAATGTCTAGGTTTTTGACATTAGTAACTTGAGTGAGAGTTGATTAAATCCTAGCCATTAGATCTAAAGTGAAGATGAGATATAAATCTCAGCCCTTGATCACTTTAGAGATCTAGGATTTATGGTTAACTCATTGTTATAAAAGGTAGCCTAAGTGAGAGGATGAGACACATTGCATGAACAATGAGGAGATCTCATTGAGTGGGTTAAGAGAAGTTCATCCAAGTGTGAGTGGGAAGGGATGAGGAAGGGTACAAAAGGGAAACAGGGGAGATAATAGTCAAGTGCGCTAGGCTATTGCTGCATTTTATTCCTCTGATGGACCATTATCCTAGGATGGGAGCCCAAGATTTTAATGAATAAAATCAACAAGGTATTGGTTTTCCCTTAGGGTTTTTTTGAGGGGTGTTTACTTAAAATATTTTTGCAATGTGTTGGTTTCAGTTTTATGCTTTCGCTGATTTGTTTCGTTAATAACCTAGTTGTGCTAATAATTAATAAAGTGATTTTAGTCAGATTTATTATTCGAATGTTCGGTTAAGATAAATTAACATGGTATCAAAGTTGTCGTTATGAGGAAGCTAGATTTGCATTGAAGATTGATTTTTACAACGACAATTTTATTTGTTAATGTTGAAGTTCTGTGGGAAAAATATTTTTTCAGGTCTACAAGCTGCAGGCAAAACCCAAAAATAAAAAAGGGACAACAACGAGAATTTTTTTTAAAGAGGATTTGTTTTTATTCCCTTGAGCTAAAAAGAAGAAATTATAAAAAAATTAAAAGAGAGGCAATTGTACCATATGACTGTCATACAGAGCTATCATATGGGCCATATGTCGTACGACTGTAGAGATCGTTGCAGTGGGTTGAGTCACGAACTATGAAGGTTCGTATGTTTTGGGTGCTAGGACGTGATAGCCTTCAAGTGTGAGAGTAATTGGGTCGTGGCTGCTTAGTTGGGATTTTGTAGTGAGTCAGGCCAAGAAGTTGCAGATTGCAGCTGTCGTGAAGGATTTTGTGGGTGCTCAGAGCTGGGAGTAACCACCAAGTAGAGGTTATGTGAGGTAACCATATTGGAAAATTCTGTAGGTGTATCCGGTCGTGGAAAAGGCTGAGTGGATTCTACAATGAAGTGGAGGTGGATTAAATGTGAGAGAAGCCATGGAAAATGGCATGAAGAAGAGCTAGCATGGAAAGGGTTGAGTTCATAAGGTTGCATTCGACAACCACAACTTCCAGTGGGCACCCGTAGCTGCCAGAAAAGTGAAGGAAGATAGGGCGTGTCAAGGAGGAGCATTTGAGTGTAGTAGTGGAAGAGTTCTACACATGGAAGAGGATGACCAACATAGATTAGCTCATCCGCCAGCTTGCTGACAATCTAGTAGGAAGTCGCTGCACAAGAAGTCAGGTCGACCATCCAGGCTGTTGGGTTGGTCATTCACCAAAGAGGGCAACAAGAAGGCATGCTGGGAAGTGGGCAGAATTATCGGGGCAAGCCCGATAGAGGTTCAGAAAGCACCCAAGAAATGGAAAAAGATATTTGGGTAGTATCCAGAAAGGAATTAGATAACCCAAGAAAGGACCCAAGAAATAACAAAAGGCTACAGAAAGCCCTGGCCATCTTTAGGCAAGTTTCTGGGCAGTGGGAAGCAGGTTCATGAAGCAAAATTTGACTTTTCAGCATGTTGCAGAGATGGTCGCATCCAAATTGTTATTTGAAGACAACTTGGATGGGGTTTCCAACTACAGTCTATGGAAGGATAGGATTATGTTGGTGTTAATAGAGAATAATAGTTGGGAGTTTGTCAATTCCATTTTGGCTCGACCAATGGATCCAAAAGATCTGGTTGTCTACAAGATAAGGACATGAAAGATAAGAGAATTATTCTTAACGGAGTGAAGGATCACATGATCCCTCATTTATCTAGAAAGACAACTACCAGGGACATGTGAGAGGCTCTAAAGGGTTTATTTCAGAGTAAGAATGAGAATTGAAAAATGGTGTTGAGAGAGAAGCTCAGAGACATGAAGATGATAGGATCGGATGCAGTGATGACTTATCTCACTTGGATCCAAAAAGTTTGAGATGAATTGGTTGCAATAGGTGATACTGTGGATGATTCAGAGTTGGTGAGGATGACACTCAAAGGATTAAGGAAGGAGTGAACACAGTTCATCAAAGGGATCGTGGCACGTGAGAAGCTCCTTGATTGGTCAAGGTTGTGGGATGAATTCATTCGAGAAGAACTTTGGGATGGAGATATGAATGGAGTTCAGTACAATAATGATGAGGAGAACGTTGCTCTTACCATGCAAGAAAACACGGGAAAGTTCAAGAAGTTTTCCATTGGAGAGTCTACCTCTCAAGACGACAAGAAGAAGGGTATGAAAAAAGTCCATTGTTATGCATGTCGCAATTTTGGGAACTATGTAGGTCAAAGTCTGAACAAGAAGAAGGGTGGAAATGAGACACAACCAGAGGTAGATGCATTAACAAAGGCTCAAGTGGATGAGTTTTCCAAGAAGTTTGAACATACATAGTTCTTACTTGTTTCCTAGAATTCCTTGGGCACCATATCAGTTGGTGCATGGATAATAGATAGTAGAGCCACATGTCATATGGCAGGAGCACAAGAGTTGTTCGAGAGCTTCACATAGCCTGACTCAGACGTGCATGTGGAACTTGGTATAGGGACAAAGCATGCAGTGAAGGGATATAGAAAAGTGACATTCCAGATGGAGTCAGGAGGCGTGTTGAGAGTTATGGATGTGCTATGGGTGCCATAACTCAGGAGGAGTGTGCTCTTAGTCTCAGTGATATGGATTTATGAGGGAAAAAAAATGAATAATAGATTGAATACAATAACACAGAGATATGGAGAACAAAGACATATATCCAATGAACAATAACTTCTATTGAATAAAGAAAATAGGATGAAACTGTAAAATTGCATAACTGAAACAACTTGCTCGAATGGTGGTAGTTATCTCTGAGAAGAGATGTGGCTGCTATGTGCATCTATTTGAGCAGACTGATTACAATGAGGCTCCAGAGGCCTTTTTAACATTACTTATGAATTCCAAAACCCTATACATCCAAAAACCTAACCCTAGGAAATGAAACACCAAAAGTTATGTGGGCCCCGATGGGTAGGTTGGTACCTCAACTTCCTGGGGTCGTAATGTTTGCATACGACCTCTATTTTAGGTGTGTGATAGCCCGTTGGAAAGATATTTTCAAGAAATACAAATTATGCCATCAAACTCTAACTCTATCTATAGTTTGACTAGGGAAAGCCAAGAAAACACTGTTTAGGACCCCAAAACGGCCCTGGAAGTACAAAAAGATGTACTAATATGAAAACTTCCAAAATAAGCCAGTTGGAATAGGTAGACATCCACCAATATCCACTTGGATGTTGTGTAGGGCTTCAAGACAACCTTGAAAGTGCAGAACCCCCAATTACAAAGAAATTCCATCATTATAGAGAAACATGTTGAACTAAAAACTGTCAAGATGAGCCAGTTGGAATAGGTGGGTGGCCACCAATATCCACTTGGATGCTGTGTAGGGCTTCAGAATAGCTCCAAAAGTGAAGAACCCACAATTACAAAGAAATGTCATCATTATAGAGAAACCTGTAGAACTAAAAACTGTAAATATGAGCTAGTTGGCATAGGTGGGTGGCCACCAATATCCACTTGGATCATTCCTCCCCCCTTAGGAAGAAATGGTCTCCATCACGTTGAGTGCTCCCATCAAGTGAGGAAATTTCTGTTGAATTTGGCCTCGGGTGAGTCACTTGCCTTGGTGAAGGAGCTGCCCTGCCTTGACAACCCGATAAAGTTGAATCCTTTGTTGGTGATTGCTCTTGACCTATGTGTCCATGATCTGATCAGTGGATTCCTATTCCATGTAGTCAAGGTTGAGCTCTGTTGGTGTAATCTTTTCTATGATATCTGAGGTGTCCAATAATGGGGGAAAATATGGCTAAATGAGGTCTACATTGAACATTGGGTGCAAGCCGAGGAAGGGTGGAGTGTTGAGCTCAAAATCATTTCCACCCATAACCTTGGTGATAGTGTAAGGCCCATAGCGAAGTGGACAGAACTTTTGATGGGGCCCTGTAAGGTGCTCTTTCTGCAAATGTAACCAAACATTTTCTCCCACCTAAAATTGGTGTGGTACCAGGTGTTGATCATGGCATTGCTTGTAGCTAGCATTGGATTTTTGCAAAATATCATGGACTTGTTGGCAGATGTGTTGAATATGCTCAATGAATATGGTGTCTTTGTAGGCCTCAGACTAAACATGGGAATATTATGCTTGTGTGGTTCCAAGAAGAAGTGCAACATCATTGGGACCCAAGGGTTGGAATCCCAACCCCACCTGAAATGGGATATGGCTAGTGGAGCTATGGAGAGCCTTGTTGTAGTTGTGTTGAACATACAGAACACTCTCATCCCATGTACATGAATGCTTAGATTTATACATGCACAAGATTTTCACAATCATCCAATTGAAGAACTATGGTTGGCCATCAGTTTGGGGGTGGAAAGAAGTGGATTTAGTGAGCTCGATGTCCAGCAGTGACCACACACTCGACCAAAATGTGTTGAGGAAATTGTTATCCTGATATGAGATGATGGTTTGTGGTATCCCAAAATTGACCCACACTCATTCGAATAAAAGCTTGGCAGTATCTACCATTGTGATGCTCTTCTTGTAGGCAATGAGAATGACCATCTTTGAAAACTGATCAACCACCAAAAATACACAATCATTTACTTGATTGGTGGATGGAAGGCCAAACATGTAATCCATCGAGATGGATTCTCAAGGCATCTCGGGAGTAGGAAGAGGGGTGTATAAGCCTTGATTTTTTATGGCTAGATTGGAAATGGCACATGCAGTGCAAGATCTGATATACTTGTTGACATCCTGTCGAAGTTTTGGCCAATAAAAATGTTTCTGTAGAATGACAACAATTTTATCCACACCAAAATGTCCTGCAATCTGATTGTAGTGAGCCTCCCAAATAATATTTGCATGCTTGCTTGCGAGAACACAGAGGTTTCCCAGATGGAATAACAGTCCATATTGAATGTGAAAATCAGTGACATTTGTTCCTATACCCAAGAGATGATAGGTGGTGGCGAAGTCAGGGTCATGTTGATAAAGTTGGGGACACTTAGATGCCTCATGCCCACAAGAATGGAGCATGGTGGTGAGTGCAGCAACGAGAGGTCAACTGAGGCAGTCAATGACACGATTTGTGCTCCTTGTATTATACTTGATGTTGAGATGGAACTATTGCAGGCAGGTGGATCACTTTTGATGGTGGTCATTCTACAACTTCCCCTGTGTTTGTATGAACTATAGAGGCTTATGATCAGTGTGGATGATTATCTCCTTACCCATAATGTAATTTTTCCATTGACTGCATGCTTGCATAATGGAATACATTTCTAATGCAGGAGCATCACCCACGTCAAGCGATCCAACGCGGAAGTGAAGGATAGCTGGACAAGCCCAGCACAAATTTTGAAATTGTCTCAAAGATAATGCACCAACCTTAAATGTGATAGTAAAGAAAGGCGTACTTTTATATTGTAATCAGACCTTGAGCGTCCCGCTCTCGTCTGAAGTAGATAGAGGCATTTATGTTGAGATGAAATAGGTAGATAGAATTTAATATTAGATTAGACAATTTTAGAAAGAAAGAGGGAAACGGCATATAGACACCCTCATTGTGTATTGTAACATTAGCATGACTGCAGAGGAAGAAGAGAAGCAGAGAGCTGTGTAGCAGACTCCATGTATAGAAGTTCTGAATTTATATAAAGAAATTTGTGATTCAGACTCATGGTGTTTACTTATTCTCTGTGTATTGATGTTATGCTCATGAATGGTTTATTATTTTTGTCATGCAATTGCTTTTATGCTATGTATGAATGATTTCTTGTTGAGTGTTTGAAATCTGAGAGAGGAAGAGTAAGAGGAATGAGTTTCAATTGTTTCTCTATCTGAGCAAGAGATTCCTGCAAGGAGTGCAGTTGAAGTTGTCCGCAAGGAGTGCATTGACGAAGTGCTCAGGTAGTTTAACTCTTGTTCTCGTTCATCCAGAGTGCATTTGGACACAGGAGCCATGCAAGGAGTGTGCAAGCCAAGTGAGGTCTCAGGGTTGTGAACCTGAGAAAAATATCGAAAGACTGCTGCTGCAGGTGTGCGCAGAGTTGAAGGTTCTCAGATATTTGAAAGTATCTGAAGGTTGCTGCAAGGAGTGCGTGAAAGGACCCTCTTTGAAGCTTGAAGTCGTGAGAAAGCTCAGGAGGGATAAATCCTTCGAAGCTATTGAAGGTAGCATAAGGAGTTGGAGCGTATCGAGTGACTCAAGGTGATGGAGTTTTGTGTCATAGGTGATTAAGTCCGGGAAGACATCCTTGGTTCACTTCGTGAACGTATCAAAGGGAAGAAATCAACAGTTAGGAATATTGTGGAGAGGGTTTGCGAATTCCCGCCAGCCGTCAGATCTGCCAGGGAGCGAGAAGGTTACAATTGCATCCAGAGTTCAAGCTCTAGGGATCGTGAGCCGCTAGATCATCAAACAGTTACCCGTCAACCGTCCATTTGACAGGATTTGCGCAGGTTTTAAATCTTCGTGAGCGAGGGGAAACCCCGAGAAGCATCAGGATATTGAGGCGTTGGGGTTCGGGAAATCAGGAGTCCCATGGACCAGAGATCAGAAAATCCATCGTGGAAATCCTGACGAGCTCAGATCTGCCCATCTATTGGGACAGGTGGCAAGAACCAGGAGTCATCGGTATATCGGGGGTTCAGAATTCAAGAGCCTGATACCTTTTGAGTTTCGAAATAGTGAGGGGATCATAGCCGTGGATCTCAAGAAGGACACGTGTCATGTGATCACTCAACCGAGGATTCGGTCATTGGGGCTCATATAGGTGAATGGTTTGACTTTATGCTTGGTGAAGTCCAAGGTTCGATCTGAACCGTCCATCATTTGGGACGCGTGTCAGAAGACTTGACGAAGTCGAGGTTCGGCTTATCGGAGGTCTTGAGGACAGGATACTCTTGCAATTTGGAATCGCAAAATGCGATATCCCGACAAGCCAAAGGAACAGTGTGGGGCCACATGCATCAGTAGATGGACAGGTGGCACATCCTTTCGGAAAATCAGGGAAGGAGAAGGCTCAAAATATAGGCATTAGGATTCATGATCTTGCAAACTCCGAAATGTCGATGGAGTAAAGGGACTATTGAAAGGTCAACTCGCGAACACATTGGAGGTTCGGCGTATCGGGACTCAGGAGTCGAAGAACTGAGTTTCTCTACATCACGAGTGTCGAAACCAAGATAGGAGAAGTCCCGACAGAAGAAGGGAAGGGTCAGCGTTGACTTATATCGAGTATTAGGGATTCATGGAACCAACGCTCGACCATTGACCTCGCGATTCCGCGAAGTCTGATCTCCCGATAAGGAAAAAGGGAGATCCCGAGAGAGAATTATGTGGGTGCAGATATCCCGATAGGGAATAGAAGAGATAATTAAGATTTCTTCGAGCCACAGGGAAAGAAAGGTCCTGTGAGTGGACGTGCTTTCGAGCGCACCTGCGTCAAGTGGTATCAGAGCCTGATTCTTGCTTGTATATTTCAGGCAGGAAGAGGCAGAAAGAGGTAAAGAGCACTCTGATACACATCAAGTGGTATCAGAGCACATAAAATTTTCTTTGCTTTCTGTAGCAGGGAAAAGGAGAATTCACCATGCCGTCGAGGAGAAGAGATAGACAATCACCCGATCTGAAAGAGGAAAGGGAGATGTCCAAAGGAAGTGGTAGACAAGTGCAGAATCCAGAAATAGAAAGAGATCGGCATAACCTACGTGCCAGACTTGTGGACATGGAGATAAGACAAAGGCGCACAACTGATGTAGGAGATATCAGTGAGTCCGAAGGTGAAGATAATGCTAGACATGGAGAATAAGAAGTCACAACAAAAGATGCAACAAATGAATGCTTGCTCAAAGCTGTTGCAAGAATGGGTGCAAAGGCGAAGATGGACATTCCAGTTTATGAGGGAAATCTGGATGTAGAAGAGCTTCTAGACTAGATTAGAGCTCTAGACACCTACTTTGACTATGAAGATATCGAAGAGGACAAGAAGGTCAAGAATGTCGTCACGAGATTAAAAGTACAAGCAGCCTTGTGGTGGGATGAACTACAAGCAGATAGGCGTTGCCAAGGCAAGCAGAAAATTAAGAGCTGGGACAGGATGATTGCAAAGATGAAGGCAAAATTCATTCCCAGGGACTATCAAATTTCTCTGTTCAGGAGGATGCAGAACCTGAGACAAAAGCTGATGACAGTGAAGGAATATATTGAAGAGTTTTACAGGTTGAATATCAGGGCAGGTCATCGTGAAAGCAATGACGAAAAAGTGGCCAGGTATATGAATGGCCTGAGATATGAGATTCAGGATGAAATGAGTATGGTGACCATCCGAACAGTGGAAGATTCTTATCAGATGGCTCTGAAAGCTGAAGAGAAGCTGAGACGAAAGTAGATTTAGAGGGGCAAAGGCAGAAGTCATCCCAGAGGCACATCAGTTGACCAGGAAAGAATCCAAAATCCCGGGGACGACTGGAAGGAACCTCATACACGGACAGAGAGACGTGGAAGCCCACAACAAGGGTGATATGTTGAACAAAGAGGACAATATATTGAGCAGAGAGGAGATTATGATGACAACAACACTTTTCCTCATACTAGAGGTAGAGGAAGGGGAAGAGGTGGAGTAATAACATGCTTCACATGTGGAAAAAATGGGCACAAGTCATTCGAGTGTCCAGAGAAAAAGAAAGAAACTGGAGAAACTCACATCACCAAGGCACAGAGGTGAGATGTTGAGGCAAAAGACGCTGAAGGCGGAATATCGCTGGTGATGCGAAAAGTCCTTTTGACACCCGAAAAGGAGGTGGAGAGTTTAGTCCAAAGGACTAGAATTTTCAGGACTACTTGCAAGACCAAGGATTGGGTATGCAAGGTCATTGTGGACAGTGGTAGCACAAACAATCTCATTTCAACCGAGATGGTAGAAAAGCTAGAGCTAGAGATGAATGATCATCCAAGTCCATATAAAGTTTCGTGGCTACAAAAAGGACATCAGGTAAATGTCACCAAACAGTGCTTAGTTGAATTTAAGATAGGAGGATATAATGATAAGATATTATGTGATG
Source organism: Picea mariana (assembly GCA_032191745.1). Taxonomy (NCBI): domain Eukaryota; kingdom Viridiplantae; phylum Streptophyta; class Pinopsida; order Pinales; family Pinaceae; genus Picea; species Picea mariana. The sequence continues at coordinate 67,154 of JASDQU010102476.1, forward strand.
TCATTCTTATGGATGTTTGTCATCTATTGCTGGGTAGACCATGGCAATATGACAGGAATGTGATTAATGATGGGCGAATGAACACATACACCCTGGAGAAGAATGGGAGGACCCACATGTTGCTTCCAATCAAGGATAAGGAGGTGAAACCGGAAGTAAGCAACACAGTACTTCTCATGAGTGGGAAGGAACTCCTTACCGAGGTTAAGAAGAAGGAGGATCCACAGTTGATTGTGGTCAGAAAACCAAAAATTGTTCTGACTAGCATAAGAGTGGATGATTTACCAGAGGAGGTTCAGGAACTGCTGGAAGAGTTTGCTGACATTGTAGTGGACGAATTACCTCATTCGTTGCCACCAATCAAGAGTGTGAGTCATCACATTGATCTCATACTAGGAGCCAGTTTACCAAACAAAGCTACGTACAGATTGACACCACAGGAGAATGAAGAGGTTAAAAGGCAAGTCCAGGATTTCTTGGACAAGGGTTTGGTCAGGGAAAGCTTGAGTCCATGTGTTGTTCCGACAGTACTCAGTCCGAAGAAAGATGGAGGCTGGAGGATGTGTATTGATTCAAGGGAGATTAATAAGATAACTATCAGGTACAGATTCCCATTGCCAAGAATGGATGATTTGATGGATTGCTTGAGTGGAGCAAAATACTTTTCAAAAATTGATTTGAAAAGAAGATATCACCAGATTCGCATGAGAGAAGGTGATGAATGGAAAACATCATTCAAAATGAACGAAGGGTTGTATGAATGGCTTGTTATGCCATTTGGCTTAACAAATGCACCAAGTACCTTCATGAGGTTGATGAATGAAATCCTGAAGGAGTTCATCGGGAAATTCGTCATTGTGTATTTGGATGACATACTGGTTTTCAGTAAAACAGCAGCGGAGTGTCTGAAGCATTTGGCTACAATGATGTAGAAATTGTAGCAAGAGAAGCTGTTGATAAACATGAAGAAGTCCTCATTCATGAAGACAGAGCTCATTTATTTGGTGTTTGTTATTTAGGCAAATGAGTTGAGGATGGATCCAGATAAAGTGGAAGTAATAACAAATTAGCCATCGTCAAAGAATATCTTTGAGGTGAGAAGTTTTCACGGATTGGCTAGTTTCTACCGAAAATTCAGCAGGAATTTCAGTGGAATTAGTGCAGTGATGATGGATACAGTGAAGAAAAGACATAAATCTTTTCACTGGATAGAAGAAGCCGAAAAGAGTTTCAATTTGTTGAAGAGGAAGATCACGGAACAACCTATTCTAGTGTTACCGGATTTTCGAAAAACATTTCAAGTGAAATGCGATGCAAGCGGATTTTCAATCAAGGCGGTCTTGAGTCAGGAATACATGCCGATAGTGTACTTTAGCGAGAAGCTGAATGAAGCAAAGATGAAGTACTCCACATATGATAAGGATTTTTATGCTGTCATACAAGCATTGAAGAAGTGGAGGCATTATTTGATTCTGAAAGAATTTATTCTATACAGTGACAACCATGCACTGCAGTTTGTGACACAATAGGAAAAGTTGAATCAGAAACATGTAAAATGGGTGGAATATATGAAAAATTTCACTTTTGTAATTAAACATATTTCAGGTACTGCTAATAAAGTTGTTGATGCTTTGAGCAGGAAGTGTTTGTTGTTGCAAGAGTTCAAAGTCAAAACATTGGGTTTTGATAATCTCAGGGACATGTACAGAGATGATCTAGACTTTAAGGAAGCATATGAAGCAGCTAAGAATCTAGTTCTCAGAGATAGCAACAAATGGGCCGAATAGATGATCCAGGAAGGATTGATGTTTAAGGGAAATCAGCTATGTATTCTGAATTGCTCCATGAGGGAGAATCTGTTGAAGGAGAAACACAGTGGAGGATTGGCCGGACACTTCGGTCATGAAAAAACATTCGCAAAGATGAGCGAATCATAATTTTGGCTAGGGATGTGATCAGAGGTCAAGAGATTTGTGGATATATGCATAATTTGCTAGCATTCAAAGGGAAAGAGGAAGAATGCAGGTTTTTATCAACCATTACAAATACCCGAGAAGCCGTGGGACGAAATTAGAATGGATTTCATATTGGGGTTGCCAAGGACGCAAAGAGGATTTGATTCGATCTTTGTGGTGGTGGATAGATTTTCCAAGATGGCACACTTTATTCCATGTCAGAAAACCAGTGACGCAACTCACATCGCGAACCTGTTTTTCAAAGAAGTCATTCGACTTCATGGCTTACCAAGGAGCATAGTTTCAAACAGAGATATGAAGTTCATAGGGCATTTATGGAGGACCTTATGGTAGAAGCTGGGAACTAACTTGTTATTTAGTTCGGCTTATCATCCTCAGACGGACGGACAGACAGAAGTGGTAAACAAAAGTCTAGGAGATTTGCTGACAAGCTTGGTGACAGAGCACCACAGCAGTTGGGACAATATATTTCCGTAGGAAGAGTTTGCGTATAACGACTCAGTCAACAGGAGTACAGGACAGAGTCCATTTCAGATTGTTTATGGCATACAACTGAGGGGAATTTCTGAATTGAGGGATTCAGAACAAAATGCAACTAGGAGCACTAGTGCAGAAGATTTCATAGAAGTGATGAAGGAACTTCACAGCCAGGTGAAGGAGCGATTGCAGAATTCAAGCTAGGAGTATAAGCGCAGAGCTGATCAACATAGAAGACAACTTTAGTTCGAAGTTGGTGACTTTATTTTGGCACATCTGAGAAAGGAAAGGTTCCCAAGAGGAACATATAATAAATTGAAGATGAAGAAGATCGGACCATGTAGGGTCTTGAAGAAAATGGGAGAAAATGCTTATGAGATTGAATTACCCAATGGGATCGGAATTTCTCCGATATTCAATGTCTTATATTTGTACCCATACAAAGTTGAGGAAGCAAGAACAAGTGATGAACATTCAGAGGTTCAGTGGCAAAAGCAGATGCCAGTTGCAGAGATGCCACAAATGGAAAGCATACTAGACAAAAGAGTTGGTAAGAAGACCAGAAGGAAAGAATACTTTGAATATTTGGTCAAGTGTAAAGGCCATCCAGTTGAATATGCTAGCTGGGAGAATGAAGCAGAGATACAGGAGCATGGACATACCATCCAGGAGATCATGGACAGGAGCCCATGAAATTTTTCAAGTGAGGGAGTATGATGCAGAAGCATCGCCCACGTCAAGCGAGCCAGCGCGGAAGTGAAGGACAACAGGACAAGCCCAACAAAAATTTTGGAATTGTCTCGAAGATAATGCACCAACCTTAAATGTGATAGTAAGGAAAGGCATACTTTTATATTGTAATTAGACCTTGAGCGTCCCACTCTTGTCTGAAGTAGATAGAGGCATTTATGTTGAGATGAAATAGGTAGATAGAATTTAATATTAGATTAGACAGCTTTAGAAAGAAAGAGGGAAACGGGATATAGACACCCTCATTGTGTATTGTAACATTAGCATGACTGCAGAGAAAGAAGAGAAGCAGAGAGCTATGTAGCAGACTCCATGTATAGAAGTTCTAAATTTATATAAAGAAAGCTGTAATTTAGACTCATGGTGTTTACTTATTCTCTGTGTATTGATGTTATGCTCATGAATGGTTTATTCTTTCTGTCATGCAATTTATTTTATGCTATGTATGAATGATTTCTTCTTGAGTGTTTGAAATCTGAGAGAGGAAGAGTAAGAGGAATGAGTTTCAATTGTTTCTCTATCTGAGCAAGAGATTCTTGCAAGGAGTGCAGTTGAAGTCGTCCGCAAGGAGTGTATTGATGAAGTGCTCAGGTAGTTTAACTCTTGTTCTTGTTCATCCAGAGTGCATTTGGACACAGGAGTCGTGCAAGGAGTGCGCAGGCCAAGTGAGGTCTCAAGGTTGCGAACCTGAGAAAAATATCAAAAGACTGTTGCTGTAGGTGTGCGCAGAGTCAAAGGTTCTTAGATATTTGAAAGTATCTGAAGGTTGTAGCAAGGAGTGCGTTCAAGGACCCTCTTTGAAGCTCAAAGTCATGAGAAATCTCAGGAGGGATAAATCCTTCGAAGCTATTGAAGGTAGCATAAGGAGTTCAAGCGTATCGAGTGACTCAAGGAAACAGAGTTTTGTGTCACAGGTGATTAAGTCGAGGAATAATTCCTTGGTTCACTTCGTGAACATATCAAAGGGAAGAAATCGACGGTCGGGAATCTTGTGGAGAGGGTTTGCGAAGTCTCGCCAGCTGTCAGATCTGCCAGGGAAGCGAGAAGGTTACGACTGCATCAGGAGTTCAAGCTCTAGGGATCGTGAGTCGCTAGATCATCAAACAGTTACCCATCAACTGTCCATTTGACAGGAGTTGCACAGGGTTTAAATCTTTGTGACCGAGAGGAAACCCCGAGAAGCATCGGGATATTGAGGCGTCGGGGTTCAGGAAATCGGGAGTCTCATGGAACAGAGATCGGAAAATCCATCATGGAAATCCCGATGAGCTCAGAGCCGCCCATCTGTTGGGACAGGTGGCAGGAACCAGGAGTCATCGGTATATCGGGGGTTCAAAAGTCCAGAGCCCGAGACCTTTTGAGTTCCAAAACAGCGAGGGGATCATAGCCATGGATCTCAATAAGGACACATGTCATGTGATCACTCAACCAAGGATTCGGTCATCGGGGCTCATATAGGTGAATGGTTTGACTTTTTGCTTGGTGAATTTAAAGTTCGATCTGAACCATCCATCATTTGGGACGCGTGTTGGAAGACCTGACGAAGTCGGGGTTCAACTTATCGGAGGTCTTGAGGACAGGATACTCTTGCAATTTGTAATCGTGATACACGATATCCTGACAAGACAAAGGAGCAGTGTGGGGCCACAGGCATCGGTAGATGGACAGGTGGCACATCCTTTCAAAAAATCGAGGAAGGAGAAGGCTCGAAATATAGGCATTAGGATTCAGGATCTTGCAAATTCTGAAATGTCGATGGAGTAAAGGGACTGTTGAAAGGTCAACTCGTGAGTGCATCAAAGTTTCGATGTATCGGGACTCAGGAGTCAGAGAACCTAGTTGCTCGACATCACGAGTGCCAAAACCAAGATAGGAGAAGTCCCGACAGAAGAAGGGAAGGGTCAGCGTTGACTTATATCGGGTATCGGGGATTCGTGGAACCAACGCTCGACCATTAACCTTGTGATTCCATGAAGTCCGATCTCCCGATAAGGAAAAAGGGAGATCCCGAGAGAGAATTCTGTGGGTGAAGATATCTCAATAGGGAATAGAAGAGATAATTAAGAGTTCTTGAGGCAGCAGGGAAAGAAAGGTCCTGAGCAGGCGTGCTTGCGAGTGTGCCTGCATCAATTTCCTTGTCATAGGTGGGGTATTTCTGGACGATATATGAGAGTGTTTCACTATGGCATGCTACTGGATGACCATGTTGAGTGAGAACTATGCCTACAACATAGTTAGAGGCATCGGTCTCAATATCAAACAGTATCAAACAGTTGTTGCATATCGGGTAAGGAGAGTACTAGAGTTGAGCAGAAGCGATGTTTCATATCATCAAATTCTTATTGTTGTGCCTTCCCCCATGTGAAATTTTCCTTGCCACCGCCCTTGGTTACTTGGTTGAGGGCCCATGCAATATGGGAGAATCCCAACACGTACCTTCGGTAGAAGTTGGCAAGTCCTAAGAAGCTCTGAAGCTCAGTTAGTGTGGTCAAGGTTGGCCAGTCATGAATGACTTGGATCTTAGCTGGATCCACATGTACCCCATGCTCATCAACAATGTATCACAAGTATTGGACCATGTTCATTCCAAATGAGAATTTTTCCAAGTTGGCATATAGTTTGTGTTGTTGCAGAGTGCTACAAACCTACTAAATATGCTACATGTTCTCCTCCCAAGTTATGTTGAATATGAGGATGCCATCCACATATACCACCACAAAAGAGTTGGTGAAGGGTATCAATACATCATCCATCAATATCATGAAATTTTTTGGTGCATTTGTTAAGCCAAAGGGCATGACCAACCATTCGAAGAGACCTTCTTTAGATTTTAAAGTTATCTTCCATACATCAATCAGTTCGATGGGAACCTGGTGGTAGCCAAACTTTAGGTCAATCTTGTTGAAGAACTTTGCCCCCTTGATTTGGTCAAGAAGGTCATCAATTCAGGGAATTGGGTACCGGTTCCTGACTGTGATTTTGTTTAATGCTTTGTAATCAATGCAGAGATGCCATGTCCCATATTTCTTTTGCACCAATACAATCAAGCTTTTGCAAGGGGAGGATCTAGGTCAGATGTGCCCCTTTTGAAGAAACTCTTGGATCTGGTGCTTGATTTCATAATTTTCCATCAACGACCGATGATAGACTAGTCCATTAGGCAGAGGTGCACCAGGGGTTATATCAATTGGATGCTTGACTTGGAAGTGCGTCGGTACCCCGGTGGGTGAGGATAAGATGTATATGTACTCTTCGACAATCCCATCCACTTGCTTTTGCTGCAAAGAGAGGCTCTATCTAGAGGTCATGGATGTGTTCAAGACCTTTTTCTTACTGCCATCACAGATCACAAAGAAGACGAACTTACTAGTCTGTGAAATGACCTTACTGCATTTCTTAGCAAAGATTAAAGAAATAGCGATAGGTGGCGCTACCTATGGTATCCTATACAATTGTCTACCCAAAGTAATAATAACATTGTGGGGTCTAGACTCATACACAACATGTCGCTTCCACAAATATGGCTAGCCTAAAATAATATCACAAACTTCAAGGGGAGAAATATCACACAATACCTTGTCTTTGAAGGGCTTGATGTCGTAGGGCAGATGAAACTATTGGCTAACACAGATATTTCTTCCTTGGCGAAGCCAACTGATGGTGTAGGACTATGAGTGCAGTGTTATTGGTAGGTCCAACCACTTAACGACCTATGCTGAGATCATATTATTTTGACTGCCACTATCGACAATGAAATGAATCAGAACCCCATTTACCCACATCTGTGAGTGAAAGAGACATTCACCTTCCTCTGGTTCTTCAGGTTCACTTGGATGGACTTTGGTGGTAGAGACAATGGCACTAGGTTTGGCATCGATAATCCACTTCCTACTTTCTAGATTTGATTTGGAGTCAGAATATGCCTCTGACTCGAAATGTTTCAGCTCAATCACTAGTGACTACTTGGAGCGACATTCTTTGGTGTTGTGCCAAGGGATTTTAGGGTATTCACACCACTTTCTCGTGTCCTTCTTCGACTTCTCATTTCCATTCTTGGGTTGTGTCTTGGACTGTTGTTCTACGATTGACCATCTTTTCTCTGTCCCTTGTTTTTGGGGTTGGGACCGCCTTTTCCCTACTTCAGCTATGAGGAATTTGTAGATCCAAAATCTTGCCTCTTCTGCTTAAATTTATGCTCGATCTTGACAACATATCTATAAGCCACAACTAATGATGTGATATCCATAAAATGCATTTCTATTTGAATTTATCTATGCATACAACTGCGGTATTTGAGCACCAGATGTCATTCAGAGTCTTTGATACCCAATTTGGTGCGCAGAGTATGGAAAATATTGGTGAAATATGGTACTATCTAGTCCCTTTCTTGACGCAGCGTGGTCCATCTTGTGTATTGGTCCTCGTAGCGTCCAATAGGGTATTATTGTTATTTAATAGAATCCATGAAGGAATCCCATGTGGGGGTGACTGCAAATATTACAGATTCCTCTATGGCCCTTTGCCCATAGTAAGTATCCCACCAGTCCTTAACATGGGGGACGACCTTGAGGAGTGCAAAAGTAATGTTTTCTCTATCGGAAAAATTGTGGACTGAAAAATACCCTTCAAGAAGATTTAACCATTTATCTACAACATCTACATCTATCAATCCTTCAAATAATGAAATATCAAAATTTACTTATACCTTGAAGGGGGTTGTGTAGCCACTTGTTGAATATGCATCTCCTGTGGGTAACCGTCGAAGGATCTATGCAAATTTGTCCATCATTTCGTTCCTTTTTCGTGCAAGGGCTTCCTCGAGAAACAATTTAAAAGGATCTATTGCTCCATCATATTTCTTATCGTCCCCCATGAGTTGTGGTTGGGCTCGACATGGCTGATCTTGCAAAGGCTCGACTAGTTCAAGTCGCAACTTCTTGTACCAAGACCTTGTCGGGAACATTCACAAAGAAAAACAAATGAAGAGTAGATCACTTTGATACCACTGATCCATATTTATGAGTGGAATGAAATGAATAACAGATTGAATACAATAACACAGAGATACAGAGAACAACAACATATATTAAGTGAACAATAACTTCTATTGAATAAAGAAAATAGGCTGAAACTGTAAAATTGCAGAACTGAAACAACTTGCTCGAATGGTGGTAACTATCTCTGAGAAGAGATGTGGCTTCTACGCACATCTGTCTGAGTAGAATTATTACAATGAGGCTCCAGAGGCATTTTTAACATTACTCATGAATTCAAAAACCCTATACATCCAAAAACCTAACCCTAGGAGTGAGTTGTAGGTGGAGGTAAAACATGAGTGTTTTGCCATCCTCGCCCCTAAGAACTATACCATGATGCCCCTCTCTTGGATTTTCCCCTTTTCCTTAGCATCGAGGAGAAACATGAGAGAGGAGGGATGGAAATGAAGAGTAGCAAAGTTGACACGAACCAGAGATGCAGAATACCAGGGTTGAAGCTGCAAGGGGCTGGGGCCGAGGTATGAGAATGAGGTGAAGAACTAGCAGGCGCAAGATAAAACCCAAAGATCCACAACTTGTGATGGGACTGGTTGGGAGGCCAACCCATCGCACTAACTTTGGTTGCGTCCAGGAGCACCATTGTCATAACTTGTATGCAAGGGTGGGAGTGGGGGTACGCTGCCCTGAGAAATGAATGTTGGGAGTTAAATTCAAGCATAGGAAGGTGGGAGTGCGGTGTGAGGTGGCGAGGCATTAGGTTGAATGAGGTCTGGTGTCCTCCCACTAGATGATGGACATGACGTGCCCGTTAACACTTCATCCAAAGAAAATAACTCAAAATATTCATTTCAAATTATTTACTAATAAAAATAACATAATAAATCAAATATTTACTTAATTTTAATTTTATAAATTTGATAAAGAAAAGTTGATTTCACTTGATGACTATCATCATTATCATAAACTCAAATCACATTAAAAAATATAAGAAATACTCGTCTTAAATCATTTAGATGGTTATTCCACTTTTAACCTAAATTTTATTATTAGTAAACTAAATAAAAATATAAATATAGAAAATAAAAGTTTTTACATGTTGAAGTTTTAAAATTAGTGTAAAATAACATATCTAATAAAATACAAAATAATATAGTTTTCAACATTTTAGTTATTTATATGGTTGTGAAGTTACTTAAATAAAATTGAACAATTCTAAAAGCTTTTTAAATTTATAAAATAAAATTAAACATAACACTCATGTTATTATTTTGAATGAAGCTTAATTTTAGTTATTTATATGATTGTGAAGTTACTTAAATAAAATTAAACAATTTTAAAAACTTTCTAAATTTATAAAATAAAATTAAACATAACACTCATGTTATGTTATTATTTTGAATAAAGCTTAATTTGGTGAATTTTAAAGTTGTGACTATTTATTTGGAATATAAAAATGTTGGGTTAAACATAACACTCATGTTATGTTATTATTTTGAATGAAGCTTAATTTGGTGAATTTTAAAGATGTGAATATTTATTTGGAATATAAAAAGGTTGGGTTAGAGATTTTGAAGTTTAATTTTATTAATACAATAATAATAATAATAAATTATTTATATTAAATTATATATATATATATATATATATATATATATATATATATATATATA
>JASDQU010102476.1:100096-110696 GCA_032191745.1 Picea mariana
TCAAGATAAAAAAATACATAATTATAATAAAAGAATAAATAAAAAATACATACAATTATTATTATTATTATTATTATTATTATTATTATTATTATATATGATGATGATGATGATTAACGTCCACTAAGACCTAATTGGTCTATCGAACCTTAAGAGGGTAAGTGATTACTTGTGATTCTTTAGAATTTTGTTTCTGTGCTCGAAAAGCATTAAGAGAAGCTTTCCAAGATCACCATATTTTTGTTAAGTTAAGAGGTTAGAAAGGTTGGTAGTGTGATCAATATTTTGAAAATGAGATCTAATATGCATATAGGATGGACAATCTAAGAGAAAGTGTTTTTTATCTTCAACCTTATTTGTGTCACAAAGGTGACACATTCTTTCATCCCATGGCATTTTAGGAATTGACCAACGCCCAATTTCACTATGGAGCTCGTGAGAATTTGTTCTTATCTTAGCAATGCTTATTTTTTTCTTTACACTTGGCAAAACAGATAGATAATTTTGATCTTCTAGATTGGGGTTGATTACATCTTTATAATACCTTAATTTTCTTTTTTCCTCCAACTCTTTATCACACCACATTTTTTCCTTAAATTTTGATTTGACGTTTTTTTTAATAGTATATTTATTTTGCAAAATGGTTTCTTCCATGATTCCCCAATAGTTTAGCCAAGACCGATATTCTTTGTTCCATCCTCGCTTGAGTCGATGGTGGTTATGACTTGATTTAGAAGCAATTTTAGGTAGCCTCTTGTCTTCCATGTTGTTTAACTTGTTCTTATACATTAGGTATCTAGTCATAGCCATGCTCTCAATGGGGGAGAGTCTTGTTTCTACAAGGAGGATGGGACAGGGCATATTTCCTTTAATTTTGAGATTATAGGTTATAAAATTCTTTTGTATTTTCTCTATCTTTCTCCAGGATTCACGAGAGATATTACAGCCCTAGATTTCACATCCATAAATAATAATAGGTGTAACAAGAGTCTCAAAGAGGAGTTTCTTCTTATCCCAACTCCAAAGTTTAGCTAATTTACAATCGTTTTCAAGCCCATAATAAGCTTTCCATCCCCCAATAATCATTTTCTCAATGCTATAATTCCAATTAAGCTTGTGGTGAATATCAATTCCAAGGTATTTGTATGAAGTCACTTCCTCCAAGTTGTTGTTGTCATATACCAAGGTATCATAAGAGATCTTATTGGATTTAATAATCATGACCTTAGTCTTATCAGTATTAATAGTCATACTCATATTGGAGAAAAAATCCTTGAGGATTCTTAGTTGGTTTTCAAGATCATGGAGACTCTTTGCCATAAGAACGATATCATCGGAATAAAGAAGAAGATTGATGACTATACCAGTGAGAGTAGGGCTGACACAACCTGATTTTTCCAAAAAGGGTAGGGGACAAGGGACAACCTTGTTTGACTCTGATATTGCAGTTAATCTCTTTTGACCAGCCCTCAGTGTTTTTAAAATTAGCAATAACGTTCTCATACATCCTTATTGTAGCAGCCCTCAACTCGAGAGGCACTTTTATCTCTTCCAACCTATTCAAAAGGTTTTTCCTAGGAACCATGTCATACGCTTTTCTAAAGTCAACAAAACAACAAAAAAGATTGGTTTTAGTATTGCAGAACTCCTCTGCAATGATCCTAAAGGTAACAAGATGGTCCACAGTTGAATGATATCTCCCAAACCCGGCTTGGAATTTAGCTCTTTTACCATGACTTTCTAGCCAAATGCTAATCTTCTTTTCCAAAATAATTCCATAAAGCTTGGCTAAAATTGGGCTAATCATAATGGTCCTATAATTAGAGGGAATGCTTTTATCCCCATTTTTAAAAATAGGAACAATGAGGCTTTGCGTCCAGGGTTTAGGGAAGCCCTGCTTGACTGCTAAATTGAAGAGCTTGTGTATGTGATGGATAAGGATTGGCCCTCTGATTTTAAAAATTTCAGTTTGGTAGCCTTAAATGTCCTTAGCTTTCCCATTTCCGAACCGCTTAACCCCAAACTCTATCTCATCTAAAGAAAAAACTTCTTCCTTTGTAGGGACAATAGGAATGGTGTTCATGGCATTAGGGAACTCGTAAAGACTTTTAAGGTAGGAATTTCAGTTCGTTAAGGGAATCCTATTATTTTCTTTAGTATTGCGTTTTAGAATTTGGCTCCAGAACTTTTTAGGATCCAACTTGTATAGTTGTGAAAGTTGTTCTTGCCTTTTATTGATATAGTATCTTTTTTTTTTAATTAGAGTTTTGTATGTATTGATCGTATTGAGCTTATCGAGTTTTAAAGGCTCATCAGAAACATATATATATATATATATATATATATATATATATATATATATATATATATATATATATATATAATTTTAATTAAAAATCCATATAATAAAATAGTTGATAGAAAAAGCATATATAATAAATTAAAACTTATATATATTAAAACAAAATGCATAATAGTTAATTGAAAAAGAATATAACAAACATATTTGACAAAATCATATATACTAAAATAAAATGCATAATAATTAACTGAAAATACATATAATAAAATAGTTGATTAAAAATACAGAATAAAATAGTTAATTGAATATATATATGAGTGAGTTTAATGGTTAAGAATATGTGTTTTTTCCTAAAAGATTATAAATTCAAATCTAAAGGGGATCTCATAAATAATTTAGTTGTGAACTTAAAAATAAATTATTATTATTAATAATTTTTTTTGTATATATGAAAAAACATTGATATACAACGTTAATTGAATTGAAAAGACATTGATATATGATATTTAATTGATATATGAAAAAATATTACTGAGAAATGAATATTAAAAGTTAAATTCAAGTATATTAAATTGAAAACATAATTCAAAATATTCATTTCAAATTATTTGTTAATAAAAATAACATAATAAATCAAATATTTATTTAATTTTAATTTTAATTTTAAAAATTTGATAAACAAAAGTTGATTTCACTTGATGACTATCATCATTTTCATAAACTCAAATCACATTGCAATAATAATATGGAGAAAAAATATGAGAAATACTAGTCTTAAATCATTTAGATGGTTATTCTACTTTTAACTTGAATTTTATTATTAGTAAACTAAATAAAAATATAAATATAAATATAAAAAAGTTAAAGTTTTTACATGTTAAAGTTTTAAAATCAATGTAAAATAAGATATCTAATCAAATATAAAATATAGTTTTCAACATTTTAGTTATTTATATGGTTGTGAAGTTACTTAAATAAAATAGAACAAATCAATGTAAAATAAGATATTTAATAAAATATAAAATATAAGTTTCAACATTTTAGTTATTTATATGATTGTGAAGTTAAATAAAATTGAACAATTCTAAAATCTTTTTAAATTTATAAAATAAAATTAAAAATAACACTCATGTTATTATTCTGAATGAAGCTTAATTTTAGTTATTTATATGGTTGTGAAGTTACTTAAATTGAACAATTCTAAAAGATTTTTAAATTTATAAAATAAAATTAAAGATAACACTCATGTTATGTTATTATTTTGAATGAAGTTTAATTTGGTGAAATCTAAAGTTGTGACTATTTATTTGGAATATAAAAAGGTTGAGTTAGATATTTTGAAGTTTAATTTAATTAATAAAATAAAAAATAAAAATGATTTTTTTTTTTACATTAAATTTTACATTTTTATATACAAAATTAAAGATAAATTTTAAAATTATTATAAAATTAAAAAATAAATTATTATAAAATTTTTGTTATTCTAATTTAATTAATAAAATATAAAAATTATTATAAATTTTTTATTACTCTAATTTAATTAATTAAATATGTTTTTAGAATCTTTAAAAACTAAAATAATAATTATTAAAAAAAAAACTAATTTAGTAATTTAGTAAGTTAACCAAAGAAACACCACATTGCAAAATTACCACTTTATTATAAATTAGTTGACTAACCCAAACATACTTATGATATAGAAAAGGTTGGTTGACTAACCCAAATATATATTGTAAAGCGAGGATATGTTTGTCACATATTGACGTCGGGAAATGTTCGTGTCATTGCAATGTTGGTTTGCATTTGTCACATTGCCACATTCGGTCGTGTACATCAAATTGTGGCCATGGGTTGTGTTCATCCCATTGTGATGTTGGGAAATGTCTCTCACAATGTGATGTCAGGATATGTTTGTCACATTGCGACAATAGGGATATGTTCATCAACATTGTGACATCCGTTTATGTTTGTCACATTGCCACATTGGGTTGTTGTTATAACCCTAAATTGCACCATACATGCTTACCTGGCATCAGGCCATCTCAGATTCCTTCTTTGCCAAAACACTGCTGAGCAACTCTTTAAAAAACCTCTTTTATAAGGGTCCACGCTCCCTACTCCATTACTGCATGCGTGTACACGCTAGCTGACCTAAAACAACCCGCGTGGACTGACAAAAACATGAAAAAATGAAAGTTGCTGACGAAACACACAACTCTGGGTGAGTTAACTGAAACTCCCAACCATGCATGACCGAGGGTTCGTCGAAATACCTAGCTTCTTCTAGCCTATAAAAGAAGGGCTAGGGGTCCCATTTGGAAGAGGAAAAATATAGTAAAGAAACTCTGCCCATTTGCATATTCCCATTGTCCCAACCCTTTAGCCTTCCTTATGCCAAAAGAGATACAAAGCAAAGATGTTGGAGGACAGTTGAAGAGGAGCCCAGGATCAGGTTCACAGAGCAGTGGCCGATCTCAACTTTTTGTAAGTTGACTCATTCAAAGTAATAAAGAAAATGCTTTTCCTGTCCCAATTCATGAGTTATTCATAATTTGTTAAGTACAAGTTTGAATCTCTTACCTGTTAGTCTCTAGGTAAGATGCATGTGTAGTTGGTGCTTGTCTTGTATGCAGGTCAACATAGGAAAGGAGAATTGCGAACAAGTGATCAAGTGCGACAAGGGATCAACATCAAACTTCTGGAACAAGGTAGGTTGATCTAGCCATGTTTTACTAAAAATAAATAGGATTTAAGTCTAGGGATGAAGGTAGAAAGTAGATTTTCTCTTGGTCATATCTGCATGCAAAGCATAACCCTATCTGCTAGTCCATAAGGAGATTTCCCTCACAACAGAATTGGCAACCATACTGGGGAAGTCTCTAGGGTTCTTGGAATTTTTTTATTTTTTTTTTGGGTAGTTTTTAGAAAAAGACTGGTTTTTCTTGCTGGTTTTTTTTAGTTTCTGTAAAGTCTGAGCTAGCAAAGAGTCTGGTTTTCCATACCAGCTTTCTCTGATTTGCTTGACTGTGTTTTTTCGGGACCCACAGAGGTACACGTGGCCTACGTAAGGTCTTCACGCGTGTATCCACACCCTACTCTCTTACAGTCCGTGTGTGAATGCTAGCTGAAGAAGTAGCAGTAGCGTGTAGAGCCCAGAGAATTTTTGAGGCAGTCATCCTCTTCCCTATCAGAATCAGACATTCTCAAGGGTTTTCTGGAATTCTGTCTGATTCTTGGTTGTTTGCAGTCTTATCTTAGATTGTTTTTCTTTATGATTTTTTCCTTTCTTGGTTTGGTTTTTTCTGTTAAGGAGAGTGTCCAAGCCTTCGGGAGATCCTGGTTATCAATATCAATGGTCTCTTCCTGGTTTGGATTGTCTATTTTTATTTTTTCTCAGAGTTTAGAGATACACACGGCCTGTATAAGGTCAGCCCACTTGTACATGCCCTCTGTCTCTATACAGCCCACGTTCACATGCTTGCTGTTAGATTATCAGTAGCGTTCTTGTGCAGGATAGTTTTTGTTGAGGGTAAGGCAGTGATCCTTTCCCTTGATGAGAATTATACCTCTTAGGTATTTGAATCTCTGTCTTAGCAGTCAGTAGCTTAGAATTAATCTTACCCTTAGCTTACTTTTTCTCATTTAAAAGTTGTCATAAAAAAAAATAAAAAAATTAGGGTTTTTAGACAAGTGTGAGAGTCATTTTTTAAGTTGTTAGTGTGTGATTTTTGAAGTGATTCTTTGCAATATACAATTTGGCCAGAATTTTTTTTCTTGGTTTTTTGCTTGTTGGTATTTTTCCTTTTTTCTTTATCAAACATTTAAATAAAAAAAAAAAACTTTCATTTTCTTGTTTGGTTGAAGAGTGTGTTTCTGCATTATTAGCTAGGGAAAAGTTGTTTATTTCATAAGTTTTTGCAGTTTACTTAGATCATAAGTAGCTTGTAGTCAAGTGAAATTTCTTTTGAGTTTGTTGTCCAAAATCTTAGAAAATTAAAAATATATATATTTTGAAAAGTTGTTGAAATTTTGCATTAAGTAAAAGTTTTTGTTTCCAGCTTTTTTATTCATTTTTTCTTTCGTCTTTTACACATCATCAGTTTCACTTTCATACCCCTTGACATAAGACAAATCCATAAAATTAATGCTAAATCTAAAATTTATTAGACTTTTATGTTTGTAGGGTTAACCAACTAGTTCAGGATTAGGGCCTTGGATTAGGTTGGAGAGGAAACTCTTCAAGGCCATTTAAAATCAAACATTGGACTCTGAGTTAGTGAGTGTCTAAGTGTAGTATCATGAAATTTATTTGGTAGCCCCCTCTAAAACAGGGGATAAACACGAGGTCGTGTGCAGAAAGGTAGCGGAGATAACCCCTCCAAAGATGGACCAATCATAGTGGAGAACACATATAGAGGGCTCGTTTTGGGATCCCGTCGATTGCATTTTCCATGGGGCTTCGTGGGTATCGAATCCATTCGAGGTCCTCAGTTGTCTTTCGGACCACTTGCTTTTGATACCCTTGATAGGTTTCAGGCTCGATACCCTACTCATTGTGGTCTACCTGACTTTCGACTGTACCCACCTGGTGACTGTTCGCGCGTTGGCAACCTAGTTGCCTATCTTTTTTAGGGACATACACAGGTGACTGTGGGGGTATACCATAGTACCTAGGATAGAAATCAGGCCATTCTTTGCAGAGTATACCCAAAGGGTGCTTCCGTGTTCGAGTTTCACTTGCATCGGTAAGTTTCTCTAGTGTTTGTTGTTGTCACTGTTCTTCCAAATAATTTAGTGTTTGTTTGTCTTATCTTCTAGGGACTTTTTTAGTGTGTGTTACTTTTGAATGTTTAGAATACCCTAGAGTTTCTTTGATATTCTCACACAGTGGAGGATCACAAGCTCCGTCAGTCACAAAGGCTTCTTGGCCTGTTGTCGGTTACATTGGAGCCACCCCCGCCACCATTAAGGAGAAAGCTAGACCAACAAGGGTCTTTTGAAGCGACCGGGTCACAAAAAATTGTGCCCGACCAACTTCCAGAGGAATCAACTGTTTTGGACATTGGAGCAAATGATCTTGACCTAGTTGAAACCCCAACCACTAAGTTCTTGGCACCTTTCATTATACCAATTCAATTTTACGAGTGTCAGATAGTGTTGCACACAGCAATGGAAACAAACGTTGTTACTCCTTCTAGGAATTCTTCAATTCCTACTACGGTTGTCACCACAGGAGAGTTTTCACCTCCTAACCCACCGTCATCGGTCCAAGCCACCATGGTCTCGACTGCCTCTACATCGCATAGTGATCCGATCCCGTATTTGGTGACAACCACAACCCCCTTCACACTAAGTGCGATAGGCCCTTCGTTCTCTTACAGGATGCCTAGTTAGGGTACAAGTCCTGTACTTTCCTACTCCACTTTACAGACTTTAGGTATGGGGGTAGGGAGCTCTAGCGCTCCTTTGCAAGGTCACATGGGGGGCACTCTTGATCCTTTTAATGCTTTCCCTTACAAAGGAGGTCATATCCCCCCTTCATCCCCTTCACTCAGTGGCTCGCATCAACAATCCGTTGGGCAACCTACATACCATAGTTTATTTGGAGCGGGGAGTCAAGGACCACCTTCACATAATATGTTGGTAGGTTCGACACTGTTTTCTTTGGCCAGAATGTTTGGTAACAACGCCTTCTTGTCATTCGCCTTCCCGACTAGGGGCAATCCCAGTTTTGGACAATCTACTCCTATGCAGGGTACTATTCCTGCATAATGAGCAAACCTAGGAACTTCTTCCGCAGCAGGGCCTTGGAATTCTTGGCAGGGATCCATTCCCTCGTATGGAATGTCAATCTAGGGTAATTATTTCCACAATAAATGGAATCCCGGACAAACTACTATGCCTATCCCCATGAGACCGACATGGGGCAACCCTTCCCAAAGTCCTTCGAATGCAATGCATGCCCAACCATCTATGTCCTATTTTGGAAGTTAGCTGATGATGTCTCCACATATGAAAAATCCATATGCTGGCTAGGGCCATGGTTTCTACTAGAAACTGGGTCAGCAGCCAAACTTTTCCTAACAACCTGATGCCAGTCAAACTCCAAGCCCCTTTTTCCCAGGTTATCACCAACAACCCAAACTACCCTTCCTGGCGACTTTGCACTTGCCAGATTTGACAAGGTTGTTGAATGACCCCATTTTTCACGATCTGTGTTGGCCTCCTATGCCTACGAAGTTTCCTTCAGACATTCCAAAGTTTGAAGCCAAGCCTAACAAAGATCCAAGAGATCATGTGACTACCTTCCATCTTTGGTGCTCATCTAACTCATTGAAAGATGACTATGTACAGTTGTGATTGTTTCAATGTACTCTCATTGGGAGTGCCGCGAAATGGTACATTGAGCTTCTTGGGTATGTGTTATATTATTTGCATGGGTGTGTGCGTGGGTGCGTCAGATATAACAACTGCATCTGACAATCCCTACCACTAGATTTTTCTGGGTGTTTTTTTGCTATTTTTAGTGGATTTTGCTATTTTTTAGTGGATTTGTAAATTAATCCCGGATTAAGGGATTAGGGTTTTGGTATCTACGGAATACCTAAAAACATTGTATATATTTTATGATGAATGGTGAAATTCGACATAATGAATATAAGAAAGGTTTTCCTTGTTGAGGGTTTCCGGTATAAAATCTTTGTGTACTCTGTGAATGAGCCATTGATTAAGTTTTGTATTGCTTAAGAATCTATATGCATTTCTTTACTTCGTAGGTTTGAAACTTACATGTGGTATCAGAGATCATTTTTGGCCTCAGAGGGACACCTTTGTTGTTGAGGTTTTGGCTCGGTCTTGATAGATCAAGTTTATCTTGGGTCTGTGATAAACCTGGGTTTAGTGGGAGCTTTTGCAGTGGAGATTCAAGTAAAGAAAGAGGAATGGTGAGCTCATCTAGAATCGAGATAGAGAAGTTAAATGATAAAAACTTTGAGCTATGGAAGCTCAATATGGAGGACCTTCTTGTAGACAAAGAACAATAGGTCGTTGTGGATCTTGGTACACAGCCTACTGGTACACTGTCTACAAGCACATTGGCTATTGGTACACAACCTACTAGTACACCAGCTACTGGTATGTCGAAGGAAGATTGGGACAAGTTGGACACAAGAGCAAGGAGTACTATTCGACTCTGCCTGGAAAATTTGGTGTTGTTGAATGTCTCAGGAGAATATATAGCCAAGGAACTATGGGATAAGTTAGGGAATTTGTATCAATCAAAGTCCCTGGTAAACAAGTTGTTTCTTTGAAAGAAGTTGTATCATCTTAGGATGGAAGATGGAGATTCTGTGACAGAACATCTAAATGCCTTTAATACTCTGGTAAGTCAACTTGGATCTGTTAATATTAGGATTGCAGAAGAAGATAAGTGTATTACTTTGTTATGTTCTTTTCCAGACTCTTGGGATAATCTAGATGTAGCAATAGGTAGTACCACTCAATCTACAGTGAAGTATGAGGATGTAGTTGCATCCTTATTATCTGAAGAGATGAGGAGAAAAAACATGGATGGTCATAGCACAGATGATTTATTTGTAAGAGGGCGTACCCAAGATATGAGCCCTGGTAAGCCTTCAGGGTGGAGATCTAAATCTACGGGAAGATCTAAGTCTCCAGGAAAATATTTGAGGAAACGTTGGAAGTGTGGTAAAACAGGGCATTATAAGAAAGATTGCAAGTCTAAGAAGATTGAACAACCAAAGGGATTTGATAGTACCTCTTCCACAGAGGCGAAAACCTCCACTGAATAAGGAGGTGATGTTTACCTAGAATCTACAAGTACACATGTAGACCGTGATGTATGGTTGATCGACTTAGGTACGTCATACCATATGACTCCTCACAAGGAGTGGTTCTCTGAATATGAAAAATATGATGGTGGTGATGTATTCCTAGAAGATGACTTGACAACAAAAGTCTTGGGACGTCGAAGGATTAAGTTGTTTCTAAATAATGGGAGGATTAGAACTCTCCCTGGGGTTCTACACATTCCAAAACTAGCCAGGAGCCTAATATTTGTAAGCAAGTTGGGTGATGCAGGAGTGAAAACTGTGTTTGAAAAGAACACTTGCAAGATAGTACGAGGAGAAATGGTGTTGATGAGGGGAATTCATTGTGGAACTCTGTACAATATGGTGGGAAGTACACATACTAATGGGTGTAACAGTTCTGTTGTCCCTAAGCAGAGTAATGAAGGAGACAAGACCAATATTGTCCCAGAAAAGAAGACCATGTTGT
>JASDQU010102476.1:111499-122264 GCA_032191745.1 Picea mariana
TATAGAGGGCTTGTTTTGGGATTACGTTGATTGCATTTGCCACGTGGCTTTGTGGGTCTCGAATCCATTCAAGGTCCTCATTTTTCTTTCAGACCACTTTCTTTCGATACCCTTGACAGGTTTCGGGCTAGATACCCTGCTCATTGTGGTCTACCCGACTTTCGACTGTACCCGCCTGGTGACTATTCGCACGCTGGCAACCTAGTGGCCTATCTTTTTTAGGGACATACACAGGTGACTACGGGGGTATACCATGGTACCTAGGATAGAAATTGGGCCATGCTTTGCAGAGTATACCCAGAGGGTGCTTCCGTGTTCGAGTTTCACTTGCACGGGTAAGTTTCTCTAGTGTTGGTTGTTGTAATTGTTCTTCCAATTAATTTAGTGTTTGCATGTCTTATCTTCTAGGGAATTTTTTTAGTGTGTGTTACTTTTGAATGTTTAGACTACCCTAGATCATCTTTGATATTCTCATACAGTGGAGGATCATGAGCTCCGCCGATCACGAAGGCTTCTTGGCCTATCGCAGGTTACACTGGAGCCACCCCCGCCACCATTAAGGCGAAAGCTAAACCAACAATGGTCTTTTGAAGAGACCGGGTTACAAGTAATTGTGCCCGACCAACACCCAGAGGAATCGATCTTTTTGGACCTTGAAGAAAACATTCTTGGCCCAGTTGAAACCCCAACCACTGAGTTCTTGTCACCTTTCATCGTACCAATTCAATTTTATGAGCACCAGACAGTGTTGCATACAGCAATGGAAACAAATGTTGTTACTTCTTCTAGGAATTCTTCAATTCCCTCTACAGTCGTCACCACAGGAGAGTCTTCACCTCCTAACCCACTGTCATCAGTCTGAGCCACCATGGTCTCAACCGCTTCTACATCGCATAGTGGTCTGATCCCGTCTTTGGCGGCGGCCACAACCCCTTTCACACCAAGTGCGACAGGCCCTTCGTTCTCATACAGGATTCCTAGTTTGGGTACAAGTCCTGTACTTTCCCACTCCACTTCACAGACTTTAGGTCTGGGGGCAGGGATCTCTAGCACTTCTCTTAAAGGCCACATGGAGGGCACTCTTGCTCCTTTTAACACTTTCCCTTACAGAAGAGGTCATATCTCTCCTTTGTCCCCTTCACTCAGTGGCTCGCATCAGCAATCCGTCGGGAAACCTACATACCATAGTTTATTTGGAGTGGGGATTCAAGGACCACCTTCGCATAATATGCCAGTACGTTCGACACTATTTTCTTTGGCCGAAACATTTGGTAACAATGCCTTCTCGTTAGCCACCTTCTTGACTGGGGGCAATCCCAGTTTTGGACAATCTACTCCTATGCAAGGTATTATTCCTGCACGGGGGGAAAACCTAGGAACTTCTTCCACAGCAGGGCCTTGGAATTCTTGGCAGGGATCCGTTCCCTCGTCCGGAATGCAGATTTGGGGTAATTATTTCCACAATCAATGGAACCCTAGAAAAACTACTATGCCTATCCCCACGGGACCAACATGGGGCAACCCTTCCCAAAGTCCTTTGAATGCAATGCATGCCCAACCATCTATGTCCTATTTGGGAAATCAGCCAATGATGTCTCCACATATGCAAAATCCATACGTTGGTCAGGGCCATGGTTTCTACCAAAATCCAAGCTAGCAGCCAAATTTTTCCTGGCAACCTGGTGCCAATCAAACTCCAGGCCCCTTTTTCCCAGGTTATCACCAACAACCTGTTGACGGGTGAAAATGAACACTCGTCAACTGGAGGAGTGGATCCATTCCGGGGTTGTCTAAATAACCCAAGCCGTTTGGGATGATCCACCCCGACGGGTTTAGTGGCTCCGTTGGCCGATCTAAGTCCTAAGAAAACGAAAGAAAAACTAAACTAAAGAAACTAATCTAAGTGGAAAAAGCAACTACAGCAAACTATATACAAATCTGAAATATATATATACAGCTTACTTACTAATATTATACAATAATAATTCTATGAAATTAAATGTTCAGCTATCAATACAATCAAATCTCAATTTCAAATATACAATATTTACAGAATACAAATTTTAATCAAAATTTGCAAAATCATTTGTATTATGACTGCGAAACTATTGTTTTTGATTTTATTAATTTTTATGAGAGAGAAATCAAAATTATAACTATCTAAGCTGAGAAATTTAAAATAATAATCCTAACTATAAATCTAAACTAAATATCTATCTAAAACTACTAAGAATTCTCGAATTTATTAACTATTAAATTGCAAATAACAAACTAACCTGAAGTAACGCTTCATATTTGTCCTGTGCATAGTAATTGATTCAGCTGTTTGATGGGAGGGAACCCGCACCAGATTTTCCACAAGCTTCTAGTAAACAAGAAGCAACAGTGCTCTTTGAATATGAATGACAGAACAAACAAGACATAAAACGATAGCAATTTTATAATTTACAAATCATCACAGTTAGATAAATCCCTGTGGGAAGATTTGTACAGAACAGTTCATTTAACGAAGAAGATAAAGCTTTATTCATTAAATTGAAACAGAGTAATTGATGTACTAAAAATGAGATACATAAGATATGGACAGAATTTAAATCATAATGCATTAACCTGTAACAAGTATTGATATCTAAAGTAGTCAATGACTCGATCACAAATTAAAATGCACAAAACTTGAACGAAAGTATGATAAATTGAAAGCTCCTGTTGCAAAAGATCCACTTCCATTCGAGTCTGTATCATCATAAATCCATAGTCTTTGTTCTCCCAACAGTGATGGGTTCATTACAAAAATTAATGAGTATATAAAGGCCACAGGGTAAAACATCCCTGTGGGAATTATCAAAAACTGTTTACAAAAAAAATCTGGGAGCAATCTCCCAAGTCTCTATTTCTGCCTATGACTAACAACTTAAAACAAAACTATATCACAAAAAGCATGTTCTAAACTGCCACAGCATGTCCAATCTGCCATTGAAATTCATATGTACCTGTAGGTGGACAAGAATAAACAAGTTTAGATAACGTTTTATTTATAAAATTAACAAAAATCTAACTTTTATGACTAGCTACAGAATCTCGCGATTCTGTAGTTGGTCATATTTACAAACAGAATCATTTTAAATCAATTCAAAACCAATGAAATCATTTTTTTTTAATCAATTTCAATCGAAACAGACTATAATCGATCAAACAAATCTTTCGTACTCACTTAACACAAACACTATAGTTTATGTCAATTCAGAACCTAACAAAATCGTTGTTGAATCAAAACAAAACTAACAGAATCGTTTTTTAATTCAAAACTAACAGAACTATATCAAACCAATCTTCGATGCTAATCCAACACAAACGACTATGCTAATTCAAGGCATACAGCATCGTTTCTGAATCGAACCAAACAGAAATAAATTGAACTAACTCAGGGCCGACACAATCGTTATAATAATTCAAGAGCAATAAAATCGTATAACTATATTCAATTTTAGCAAACAAATCTTTTGTACATGATTCAAAATGAAATCATTCTTGGTAGTTCGAAAATAACAAAATCGTTTTGAATCTATTTACACAAACAGAACTAATTTGGAGCAAACACAATCGGCTAACCAAATCATTCAAAAAAAAACAATGTTGAAATACATACCTGGGTTGTAGAAAAATGATTCGGTCAGGATAACTTTGAGTTGACAAAGGCAGTAGCTGCCTCAACATTTCTGAAGACAATTGAACCCGTAGTCTTTTGCTTCTTCTCGTTGGCTTGTAGCCTGTCTCTTTCCTTTGACAACACAGTAAAATGTTCCTCCAATGATTTAATTTTAGATTGTAATAGAGGAACCTCCGTGTAGTAACATTCAAGCCAAGAATTGCATTGAGTACACGCTGGTTGATCGGGCCGAGGCATTATAGGTGAGGGTTCTTTCAAGCTACCAGGGGTTCCATTGTGAAACTTAATTCTTGGGAAGTTAGGGTCATCCTTGAGGCATGGAGGTAGGTTGGAAACATAGTCATAGGGTTCCACAGAACAGAGGCCATGAGAGTAAGGGTATTCCTCGGCCAAGAAGCATTCAATCTCAAAGTCTGAATCCTCACTCAAAACAATAGGCTTCTGGTCAATGTTTTGTTTAGGCTTGTTCCAAGCACATCTAGATATCCATCATGAGTTCTTCTTTCCCTTACTATTAACACCAGTATCACCTTTGCCTTTCTTCCTTACAGGCCTCTTGACGGTCTTAGTATTGTCTTTAGCACACGGGTCAGCCATGGTATCGGGTAGGTCAATGTTGGGGCAGTTCGAGGGTTTGACAGGGGGTAGAAGGGTAGGAGGTGGCGCGGCAGGCACAACCAGGTTTTCAGTGACCACAACCTTGTCCACTTGGACACATTCGAGAGTGGCAAATCCATTCCTTGATAGGAAGGCTTGCCAACAGTCACCACTAAGCTTTAAATGATGGTCAATAATGATTTTGATCAAGCAGTGATGGAAAAGGCTGCTATCAGCCTTCTCATGCTTAAATCGTTTGGACATTTTATACAAGCTGCATAGGAAATAGTGAGGCATATTCAGAGGGAAGTCTATGAAATTCATCAGCAACCTGAGATGATAAAGAAACACCAAACCATAATGACCTTCGCAAGTCATGAATTGCTTAACAATTGCTAATAGATCATGCCACCTGGTCTTAAGGGTAGTGACAGGCATACCTCTATCACAACTAACAATCTTCCTCGATGTGAATAGGAGCGGCCATGGCACCTCGTCCACTTTTGAATTCNTAAACCACCTCTGCCCTTTAGCTGGTAAGCCTGTAGCTGAGCTGAGGAATTCCTCATTTAGCTTGAGTTGGATATCCCCGACCTTAGCCCTGCATCCGTTGAACGTGAGGGCAAACTGTTGGACGACCATAAGGTTGAAACCCTCAAATTTCTGGATAAAAACTAACCATCCACTATTCTCCAGGTCTTCGCGAGCATTGTCAAATAGCAGGAGCGTTTGGATGCCATTAGGTTCTATGCGCACTACAGGTGCCATAGGAGAGAACACACAGTGAGCAGGGTAAATGGACAGGGGTTTGGACAAGGTATACGCAGGACCGTAAGCTCAGAGATTTCCCCAAAACCAACAGAGGTAACCCAAGATACAAGGCAGGCATTAATGCCTAAGTGTGCAAGGGTGGTGGAACGAAAAAATTCCATGCAAAACATTCATATCGAATGTACAATCGACGGTGCTATGGTGATTCAAATCACTATTGGTGTGTGTTAAAAACAATGCCAATCAAACAACTCAAAGGTTTGACCATAAAACTTATTCGTTGTATAAAACCATTGCACCACAGGTCTAATCATAATGTTAATGTGTTCTCATGAAACCATTGCACTAAGGAATTTGATAAAAAAAAGCAATAAAACATCAAACCACCATTGCATCAAGGATTCAATTACAACCATTAGAATACCATCACAATCTCATAAAAATGAAGCCATATTAATAACAAAAAAATGCCAAGTGAGTAAAGGTTTTGGTGTCTTGCCAATTGTGCGACTGTCATTAAGTTAGAGGTGAGATGACCACATAAACAAGAGTAACCATAATAATCCAGTGACGATTTAGCAGGCGTTAATAGCCTCGACAGGGTTGCCATTTAACCCACTCTGATATCTGTATCCTGCCAAGAAGTTCCAGATCAGAATAAAGGACATTTTAAGGTCAAGAGATTTTATACTTACGAATTTTCATATACCCGACATTGCTTCGCNGCTGCCAGCGGGCCTGTTCAGTACCCCGGCGAAGTTTCCTTGGCATCATGCATGCATTTACCCACTGCCAACAGACCTGTTCAGCATCCTGGTGGGTTTACAAGCACTTCCCATAGCTCTTTTATGATTTAATTTTTTAAAGATATATAATTGAGCGGGGTGACACTGAAAATTATGATATTTTGACATATTTTTTTACAGACCTTGAAAGAATTTTTTTTTAAATTGTCCTTCATTAAGATTCAAAGATGGTTTGTTTACAAAACCAACCTTCTAAGGCAGGGAGACATCTTCTGAGTTATTCCCTTAAGGAACAGGGACAGCGTAAGAAGATAATGGATGATTGTGACAGGCTTTACTCACAGATTGAAATCAGTTAACTTCTTTCAAACAACAGTCTTTGCCCAACATGGCTGTAAATTTCAGAAGTATATTATAATTGATGTTTAGTCAATTTTTCAGCAATCATTTCAGTGAAAGAATTTTTTGTTTTCTTTGTTTGAACAGTTCAAAATTCAGGTATGTGTATTTCTGAAAAGCAAAAGCTGATATTTACAAAAATCAAAACCAAAACAGCAAAAGAAAATCAAACAAAAGAAAAATATTTACACAGTACACATAGGGTTGTCATCAAGCGAAATATCTTTTCAGAGCTTGGCCATTCACCGGATAGGTGTCTGGCTGTCCCTCTAGATTCTGTAACCGGAAAGAACTAGGACCCAATTTCTCAGCAATTAAAAATGGTCCAAGCCATAAATTTTGAAACTTCGTATGCTCTCCCTTTCCCTCATGTGGTTTGTCCCATTTCAAGACAAGGTCACCTACTTTGAATTTCCTATCAGAGGCAGAGTTGGAATCAAACCAGCTTTTGACCACTAGTTGATGTTGATCTAACTTATGTTTAGCTTGAGCTCTTACCTCTTCTAGTTTCGTTAAAGCATTAATTCGGTTCTCCAAAGGGGGACAGTCTTCTTCTTTTATTTTCTGTGATAGCTATAGTGAGGGAAGAAGAATATGTGGTGGCAGAATTGCTTCTCTGCCATAGATGAGAAAGAAGGGAGATTTACCTACAGTACTCTTTGGTGTTACCCTATGAGCCCAAATTGCGTTTAATAGTGCATTATGCCAGTTTTTGTGATTTTTAGATACCGTTCTCTTGATTATTTTAATCAGATTCTTATTTGTTGATTCTGCCAATCCATTGCCCTGGGGGTAGTAGCTGGTAGAATACTTCAATTTAATTCCTTTTTCTAGAGTGAACTGACTCATCTCAAGAGACGAAAAATAAGAAGCGTTATTGAATACTAAACAGTCAGGCATGCCAAAACAAGTAATAATATTTGAATTTAAAAAGGCAATTACCTGACTGGTATTCACAGTTCTTAATGTGGCAGCTTCAGACCACCCGGTGAAGTAATCTGTGGTTTTTATGATAAACTTATGTTGCTGTGAGGATGGCATATTGATTGGACCTATAATATCAAGGCCCCACTGCATTTCTACTTGAGTGGTTCCTTAAGTCTTTGGTCCCGCATTTATCCAAAGACGTCGCAACGTCGGGTGTATTCTGCGAAGAAGATGCCATCATGAGATCTCAGCAATTTGAGCTCATATATTCTCAGTCTGGTTTATTATACAACATCTTTCCAGATATGCCACACTCAATACTGGATAAAACTAGACAGAGAGTCAGACCACATGCCCATGGTATTGCTGGTTTGGCACAAACAAAACCCGCTGAGCAATTGACGAAGCAGTTGTAGCAGTTATCTATACAACACACAGCGGCCATCCAAACCACTACTTTGGTTGCTCCCCTTACCAAAATGTTGGAGGTACACACAGTGCAATCGACTAACCCAAAGGCCACCCAGCAGCCTTAAGGAAAGAAAAAACAACGAAAGAAGGGTAAGGGGGATAAAAAACCCACCAATAAAGCTGGCATGGACAACACTGAGAAATGGAAGGCAAGGTATCCATGCAACTTGTGCGTGAAAGACCACCCAACCCATCTATGTCCTCGACTGGAAGAAGCCCAAAAGTTTGTGACGCAGCAACAGCCTGCTGTGTTAACCAATCCATTTCAACATGGACAAAATCTAACCCAAGCCTCTGCAAGCACAGAAGGGGGTAGCCAAGAACCCTGTCTGCCTCCGAACAACCCTGCATCCTCGAACGTATATATGGTTAGGGGTGATTCTTTTATATCGACTAGAACGCACGACTATAGTAAACCAAACACTTCTGAGAAGGGTAAAGAAGTTGACCTCCCATCTCTTCCTCTACAGATTGAGAAGACATTGGGAGAAACAATGACACGCATTCCCAAAGGTGAATTTAAAAAAGATTCTCATAACCCAAACACAAGGGACGCCCAGAACTACTCTGTGGTGGAGGATTTATCACAAACCCCTTGTGCGATGTCTACTTTGGAGGTCCTCCAAAGCTACCCTTCCCAGAGGAAAGCCTTGTTAACCGCTTTAGGATCTACCGAGACTTGTAATCCGAGTACAATCATGCTGGATACAGCCGACTTAAAACCTCGTCTACCTTACCACGTAGCGTTTCAGATAGTAGTGGTTTATCCCATGAAAACTTTTACTCGGAATATCTTCTGCACGGTGGTTGATGAGGGCACCTTGACATGCGTTATGTCATTGGTATGTTGGAAGGCCGTGGGCCAACCCGTTTTGTCTCTGTCACCTACTCTCCTCACCGCTTTCGATGGACATTATTTCCGACCACATGGTATCGTTCCTTCTTTCCCCGTGCAGTTAGGAAGGAAGACCGTGTGCGTCGAAGTAGAGGTATTCGATGCTCCCCTCGACTATAACGTCTTGTTAGGAAGGAGTTGGACTTATGCCATGCAAGTTGTGGTTGCTACAGTTTTATGGGTCTTTTTGTTTCCACACGAGGGTCAGATAGTGACCATCGATCAATTGTCCTTCTCCAGACCTGACCCTACTTTGGGGGCATCCACGGTCCTGATGATTGATAATCCTCAACCAGGTTTCGTCAACATAGGGGTTGGTTTGTGCCCATATTTGATGGATACCTTCGATTACTCGCCCCCTCATGGCGATATCAAGTTTATATGCAATCACCATAAGGTTGAGATTTTTCAAGTTTCATCGTTCCACACGACTTACTTTGACGATCCATGGACACTTTTTTCTCCATCAGCCACGATGGATGGGATAGGGCATCCGGGAATGTCCATGCCTTTGTTCGTAGCTGAAGTAGCGTACTCCTTAGTGCAGCAAACTTCAGCCCAGACTGATCCAACTCCTGCACAAAAGTTAGATCCTTTTCTAGAGCCTATTTGGGCTCAGGGTTCTCTCGCTCACACTGATTCATTGGACTTAGTCTTGCCCTCTGATGAAGCAATAATTGAAGCAAATACTAGTCCGGATAAACCCTGGGAAGATCTTCATCACAAATCATACTTCCTCCCAGAGTTAAGCCGAATTGAAGCGGGAGAATTCATTGTGACCATGACAGGAGAGCGGTCTTATCTTAGTAATCCCTTAGCTACACACAAGGTTTATGCGAAGGGTAATATGGAAACTATCATTGAAACCTTACCGATCAATATCTCCCAAAACCCTGGTGTCGTGGAGAATGTCTTCGTCGGAGTGGACTGCTCCCCCGAAGAGATTCAAATCTACACAGATCTTTTCAAAGAATTCCACGACGTTTTTTCCTGGTCTTACGAGGAAATGCCAGTCATAGATTCAAGAATAGTTGAACATGAAATCACAATGTATCCTGATGCCAAGCCGGTTCGACAGAAGCTTCGTCCAGTTAATCCTAAGAAAGCAGTGTCCATTAAGGTTGAGGTTGAGAAATTGCTAAAATCCGGGTTTATATATCCTATCCATTTTACCCATGGGTGTCAAACCCCGTGCCGGTCAATAAAAAATAAGGCACGATTTGTGTATGTACCGAATTCCATGATTTTAATAAGGCATGTCCCAAAGATAATTTTCCCACACCATTCATCGACTAGATCATTGATAAATGTGCAAGTTGCGAAGCCTTTTCTTTCATGGACGGTTTTTTGGGATATAACCAAATTCAAATCAAACCCGAAGACTAACACAAAATGGCATTCATCTGCTTGTGGGGTACATTCGCATATCGTAAAATGCCTTTTGGTCTTAAAAATGTTGGAGCCACCTTTCAGCAGGCCATGTCTTTTGCTTTTCATGACCTCAAGCATATAGTCGAGGCTTATCTAGATGATTTAGCATCGTGATCTCACAAGAGAACGGATCATCCTGCACACCTCTGACTTATATTCGAACGTTGTCACTACTTTCGGATTCACATGAATCCAAACAAGTGCAGATTCTGCGTAATGTCAGGACGATTGTTAGGTTTCATAGTGTCAATAACAGGGATCATGGTCGATCCTCTCAAGGTTGAGGCAATAATTCAGTTTCCTCCCCCATGCACAATCCTTCAACTTCAGAGTCTACAAGGCAAGGCAAACTTTTTACGACGCTTCATCGCCACTATGCCGAAATCACCAAGGGATTTATGCGCTTATTGAAGAAAGATGTTCCCTTTTATTGGGACGACGCAGCTCAACGCTCTTTCGATGCATTGAAACATGCCCTCACAACTACACCTCTTCTCCGGCCACCTAACTATAACAAAGATTTCTTATTATATCTGGATGTAGCAGAGTCAACCATTAGCATGGTTTTAGTTCAAGAAGATGACTTGTTCTCAGAATACGTGATCTATTATCATAGCCGAGGCCTCGTAGGACCGAAACTTAATTATTCTCACATCGAAAAACTTTCGTTGGTAGCAATTCATGCTATTCAATGGTTCCGTCATTATGTTCTGTTTCGCAAGACTACCGTCATTGCTATCGTGAATCCATTCCAGTACATGTTGACACGACAGGTAATAGGCAAAAAAATCAGTAGATGGATAGTCATCCTCCAAGAGTTTGACTTAGACTTAATTTCAGCAAAGTCCAAAAAGTCACTGG
>JASDQU010102476.1:136821-153883 GCA_032191745.1 Picea mariana
TTTCTAGTTTTTACTATCTCTTCTTCTAAGGCTTCACACCTGACTTTCTTCTCTGACAATTGTTGTTTCAGTATGTCTTTTATTTTCTTTGCCTCTTCTAATTCCACTTTCAACAGAGCATAGTATTCATCAGGTTTTTTACTGTCTTTCTCGAACTGTGTCAACAATTGTTTTTTCTTTCTGTTCTTAGTTCTGAGTCTATCAATTTCTTCCAGTGCACTGATCAGTTCTCCTTCCAAATCAACCACAGCTTATTCATCATTATCATCACTTCTTGTGATTTTATTATCATAATCCTCCTTGGCCATAAGCATAAAGTCATTTTCCTTATCTTCACAGGATGAATCACTATCAATGTCTTCTGAGGAATTGTCATTATTTGCAACCAAACTTTTCTTCTTATTATATTTCTTGTATTTGTACTTCTTTTCATCATCAGAGCTCTGGTCCTTTTTCTGATGGGGACACTTAGATGCAAAATGACCTATCTTACCACAGTTAAAGCATTTGAAAGGAAACTTCCCTTGATATTTTCCTGACCCTTTCTTTAACCTTCTCACAAATTTTGCCTCAATATCATCTAATTCTGAATCAGTATTCTTGTCTTCTTTAAAAGATGCTTCTCTAGTACTGGATTTATCTTTTTTAATTCTCATTTTATATGCAGTTAGAGTTCCTAGAAGTTGATCAATGGACAGAGTTTTAAGATCATTTAATTCTTCTATTGCAGAGACTTTTGGATTAAATTTATCAGGAAGAGATCTTAAAATCTTCTGAACTAAGAGTGAATCATCAAACTTATCACCAAGACCCTTCATGGCATTTACAAGTTCTTCAACTCTTAAAAAATACTTGCTAATTGTTTCATCTTCATTCATCTTTAGTTGTTCAAATTTCAATCTGTAGGTTTGAAGTTTGGCATCTTTTACTTTCTCATTTCCTTCATAACTGCTAATAAGTTTATCCCACATTGCTTTAGCAGTATCAAGATGCATCACCTTTACAAACTCAGCTTCAGCAAGTCCATTCAAGATAGAATTCATCCCCTTAGCATTAAAGCTAAACTCTAACTTATCATCCTTGGAGGCTAGCACAACAGGCTTTGTATATCCAGTCTCTACTACATCCCAAACATCAACACCCAAGGCCATTAAATATGTTCTCATTTTGATCTTCCAGAAGGAAAAATTTGTTCCATCAAACAGAGGGGGCTTAGAGGATAAAGTCCCTTCATGACTTGTCATGTTCAAGCTTACAGATCTACCTTTGAATAAAAGGAACTGGCTCTGATACCAATTGTTGGAATTACTAAGACAACTAAGAGGGGGGGGTGAATCAGTTGTAATTGAGCTTAAACAATTTTAAGTCTATTAAAACATTATTAATATCTCTTCAAGTGATCATCAACATAATACAACATATGGACAGTAAAAGTAAAGACCATCAGTCACACATAAGATATACACAAAGACAGATTTTCACGAGGTAACCCATAAAAGGAGAAAGCCTCTTCTTCTTTGAAATGATAGGTAGTCTTTTAAGTTCTGTACATCATCTATAATTGAGCACCAACTCAATGTGAGGCTGCTACCTCTGTTTTACAAACTGCAACTTGTTTGAGAGCACCAACTCTCTGGTTTCTCTAGCACCCACTTGAAGGAAGCACCAACTCCCTTAATGTTCCAGCACCAACTGGATGGAAGCACCAACTTCCAGTTACACAGGCTCCAACCTATATAACAGAGAACACTAGTTCTCCCTTGCACCACCCTGCCACCCTGGTTTTTCTGGCTGCAACCAGATAGAAGCTACAACTTCCTGTGTTCAAGATATCTCTTGAACTTCTGAGGACAACAGTCCTCCCAAGCACCTCCCAAACTCCCTAGAATATGTATGAATAAATAAACAGTCAACTATGCAGATAAATCAATTCTTACCACTCTTTCTTTGTTCTGTAAATATGGTCTTCTACTAACTGTTTTGTTATTCTTCTCATCCTTTGTCTGTTCAGTAGGCCTGCTCTGCATCAACTTGTTCTATCATTCTTCTTTGCTTCTGCTTCTGTTCATAATCTGTTACTCTTCTCTGAATTTCATCTCACACTGTGCATATTTTCAATCTCACACAACACATTCTATAATTTTTCTTTTCTTACAGTTTCATTCATTTTTCATACAGAATTCCCCAACTACAAATAGTCTGTCTCATTTTCTTTTATACACACATCCACGGTGGTTTCTCTTCGCATTTCCTTAGACAAAAGAAATACAATTGTCCAAGCAACTGAAACGCCAACTGATTGGCAATCATGAGTCTGTTTCGCTAACAGATTCGTAATTGAGGGGTTAACTGTGAGAGAGAAAAGTAACCCTCCGATCTTTGTTCAAATTAACCTGCACCATTGGATTGGCTTCATGAGATCTTGCATTCATTTCAGCATTCCTATGACCAAGCTTAGCACCTCTAGCTTTTATCTCCATCTTCCATCGATGTGATCAATGGCTATGACCACGCGCTTATGCATAAATCCCTTTCGCTATTTCTCATTTCGTGAATTTCAACACTATGCTCCGTTGACCCCTAGTCAGCGAAATTTTGATCGCTTGCCACATGTCCTATGATTCCATGGTCTAGATCTAATCTTGATTCAATGGCTGCGATTGAATCGTGATTTCGCATATCGCGATTTCGACATTCTTGTTGCATTATTTTGTCACTTCAAAGTATCGATTCATAAAACACAGTAATGGAGTCAGATCAATGGTCCAGATCACGTCTTGATATGACGGCTCAGATTAAATCGCAATTTCTCATATCGCGATATCAAGATTTCTGATGTTAATAATCTTTGACATCTCCAACTCTCGATCCCCGAAACTCCGACATGGACTGGAATCAATGGTCCAGAATCAACCTTGATCTGATGGCTTAGATCAAATCACGACTTTGCATATCGTGATATTGGGATTCCTGTTGTTAATAATCTTTGACATCTCCAACACTCGATCCATGAAACACCGAAAATGACTGAGATCAATGGTCCAGATTCTATCTTGATCTGACGGCTCAGATTAAATCACAATTTCGCATATCGCAATATTGGGATTCCTGATGTTAATAAT
This sequence comes from Picea mariana, assembly GCA_032191745.1. NCBI lineage: Eukaryota > Viridiplantae > Streptophyta > Pinopsida > Pinales > Pinaceae > Picea > Picea mariana. The sequence continues at coordinate 139,944 of JASDQU010102476.1, forward strand.
CTTTGACATCTCCAACTCTCGATCCCTGAAACTCCGACATGGGCTGGAATCAACGGTCCAGATTCAACCTTGATCTAACGGCTCAGATCAAATCGTGACTTCGCATATCACGATATTGGGATTCCTGTTTTTAATAATCTTTGACATCTCCAACAATCGATCCATGAAACACTGAAATGGACTGGGATCAACGGTCCAGATTCTATCTTGATCTGGTGGCTCAGATTAAATCATGATTTTGCATATCATGATTTCGAGAGGTTAGGGAACCCTGTTCCTTTGACTCTCCAGTCAGCGAAATGGCGATCTATCCCCACGTGTCCTACCCATAAATGGACAGTCCTCCTTCTTTCGGAATTTTGTACGCAAGGATTCTCCTTGTTATACTTTAAAAAGCATGCAGGTTCTCCTTGATCCAACGATGGTCGAGTCCTACATTTGGATCTAACGTCTGAGATCTGTCCTCCTCTTCAACGTTCTTCTTGTCTACATTAAGATCTGACGGCCCTCGTTCTTTCGAGAATTTTGAATGAAATCCATCGATCAGAAATGCTTCTCAAACTTTACGGGCCTTTGATCATTCGATCAATGTTGTGTTGCCTTTGTTGCATTTCCTTCGATCATTCGATCTTCCTGAACTTATATTTTGTTTTCCTGTCAATTACAAACTTCCTATACAAGCTTCCTGTACTCATGCCATCTTCATTGTTGTACTTGCCATCAATGACAAGCATTCGCTGTCTGTTAAATATTTTCCATTCACTGTTTGTTATATATTTGCCAACATGAAGCCTCCTTCCAGTTGCAGCTGGAAAACAAAGGAAGTTGGTGCTTCCAATGAATGTAATTCTTCAATACATATAAGAAAAAGCATTTTGTGGTTTTCTCCCAATTTGGGTTTCCATGTAAAACACTAGTGTACTATGTATGTGTGTGATTGTTCATTTCTTATTGCTCATTATTAGATAATAATACTACATTGATATAACACTTGGATTAATTTGAAGAAAAAGGATTACAATTGCATTATTACTGATTCACCCCCCTCTCAGTGATCCAACAATTGGTATCAGAGCAGGTTCCTTCAGAAATCAGTTTAACCACTGAAAGGAAGATAATGGAGAGTACCAATTTGTATAAAAATGGAATACCATAGTTTGATGGACAAAAGTATGATTTTTGGAGCATAAGGATGAAGAAATATATATAGGCACATGGATTTCAAGTTTGGAAATCAATTATATATGGATACACAACACCAGCAGTTCCACCAACAAATGACAAAGCAATGAAACTCAGTGAGAAAAATTCCAAATCCACAAATGCACTTTTGAATGGTCTCAGTGATACGGTATTCACTAAAGTTGCACATTGTAAATCCACTAAAGAGATTTGGGACAAGCTTCTAAATATTTATGAAGGAGATACAAAAGTCAAAGAAGCAAAGTTTCAAACTTACAGAGGTCATTTCAAACAACTAAAAATGAAGGAAGATGAGAATATTGCAGCCTACTTCTTACGAGTCGATGAAACAGTGAATGCAATCATAGGATTGGGAGAACAAATCAAAGAATCTGTAATTGTTCAAAAGGTACTAAGATCTCTTCCTATGAGATTTAACCCTAAGAAATCAGCACTAGAAGAAAATTGGATCTAAACTCAATAAGCATGGACAAACTGCATGGAATCTTCACAGCATATGAAATGACAATTGAACAGGAAAATCTAGATGTAAAAGAATCAGCCTTCAAAGAATTCAAAAGATCAAAGAAAAAGAAAGAGCAACAAGAAGAATATAGCAACAACAGTGACGTCTCAGAAGATGATAAAGAAGTGGCCAACTTCGTCAAAATACTGAACAAGGGAACTGGCGATAGGTATAGAGGTAAGATTCCTTTAATTTGTTTTAATTGTTATGGTATTGGTCATTTTGCTAAAAAATGTCCTCATAAGAAAAAAAGAAATGATGAAGGTTACTCAAAAGGAAAACACAGATATAAAGGAAAAATAACTACAAAGAAAGTTTTTAAGAAAAGCTTATGCACCAAAGAAGACATCTCATCATCAGATGAAGATGAAATCAGTGACAGTGAGACAGGAAGAGTTCTATTCATGGCAGTAAAAGAATCTGACAAAGAAGACTCCAAAGAAGAATATGAAGAAGCTGAAGAAGAATATGAAGAATCCAAAGAAGAATATGAAGAAGTCGAAGAAGAAATTGAAGAGGCGGAAGTTGACTTTTGAGAAGAATTAATGTGTGCCATAGAAGTTATCAGAAGAGAAAAGAAGAAAAACAAGAAACTACAAGCAGAACTAGACAAGAAAGAAGACACTCAAGAACTAGAACAAATGATCAGAAAATTGAAGGTTCAAATAGAATAAGATAAAATAATTGAAGAATCACTCAAAGAATAGCTGGAAGAAAAGGACAAGATCATTGGAAACTTGGAAGAAGAAATTGTCACATTAAGAAAGGATATTCAAAAGAAAAATATGTAGAATAGCTCAAAAGTTTTGGATGAGATTATCAGCAGTCAAAAATATCATTTTGACAAGACCGGACTTGGATACAATTAGACAGAAAAGGGATCAATCTCCAAAACAATAGAACAAGAAACATATCCAAAAAGCTATGCAGAAACAATCAAAGGGGATAAGAAGATATACAAAGAAGATTACAGGGACACTCCTCCACGAAGAAGATTCAAATTTCAAAATAAAAAATCGACAGATAGGCCTCAAGAAGAAGAATGATTCACAAGAGCACCTCCTTTCAAAAGATCCTCAACTCCCAGGTATCAAACTATATTCTTTGGTTTATGTTATGCATGTAATAATTTTGGACATAAAGTTGTGAATTGCAGAGCTAACAACAGGAACAATAACAACTTTGAGAGTTATACACAGAGGGATTATTCAAGAAGGCCTAGTGAAACACAGAGAAGAAGTTACAACAGGTTTGAATCCTTGAGAAATGAAGTGGAAAGTTACAAATGTAACAATTTTGGACACGTGGCCAAAGAGTGTGGAATGACAATCCCTCCTAAAGAACCTCAACATAATAACAACAGTCACAGACAGGAACCACAGAAAAGAACATGGATAAGAAATCAAGATTAGTACAACAATGATGAATGCACACTCATTCTACAAGCTAATAAGAAGAAACGTGGTTGGTATGTTGAAAGTGGGTGTTCAAAACACATGACAGGTGATAGAGACAATTTTCTTATATTACGAAAGGAAAGAGATGGATCAATCTCCTTCGAAAATGATGATTCAACCAAAATCATTGGAAAATGCACAGTCTGAATTAGGAACAAGAATGAAAAGGCAGAAAATGTTCTACTAGTATAAGATATGAAACATAATCTTCTAAGTGTGAGTCAAATGTGTGACCAAGGTCATAAAGTTACTTTCGATTCACAAAAGTGTGAGATAAGAAAAGAAGGTTCAGGGAAATTGGTCGCTACAGCTGCAAGAACTTCAAGCAACATATATGTGCTAAGTGAAATTGGAAATGAAAAATGTTGTCTAGGGAAGGAAGATGAAAGTTGGCTATGGCACAGAAGAATGGGTCACATACATTTTGATAACCTTGCCAAAGTCAGCAAAAGAGAAGAAGTTAAAGAAATGCCCCAGATCATGAAACCAACCAACACTTTATGCAAGCATTGTCAACAAGGAAAGAAAACAAAGACCAGGTTCAAATCAAACGAATATTAAACGACAAGAACACTGGAGATTGTGCATACTGATCTAGTTGGACCAACTAAAAAAAAGGGCTTAAAAGGTGAGAAATACTTTATGTTATTAGTTGATGATTATATAAGAATGACTGCAATTTGTTTTCTTAAGAATAAGTCAGAAGCTTTTGAAAACTTCAAGATCTACAAGGAAATGGTTGAAAATGAAATGGATTCAAAAATCAAATGCTTGAGATCTGATAATGGAGGAGAGTTCACCTCAAAGGAATTTATGGACTACTGCAGCAATCATGGAATAAAAAGGCAATTCTTCATTGCTAGGACACCTCAATAGAATGGAGTTGTTGAAAGAAAGAACAGGACAGTACAGGAAATGGATCGAACAATGCTAATGGATTCAAAATTGACGGATATTTTTTGGACACAGGCAGTGCATACAACAGTTCATATTCAAAACAGAGTAATTCTAAGAAACAACACTGAAAAAACTCCTTACGAACTATGGAAAGGAAGACCAACAAATGTAAACCACTTCAGAGTTTTTGGAAGCAAATGCTATATCAAAAGAGAATATGGCGGAATGGGAAATTTTAGCTCTCGTGTGGACAAAGGAGTACTTGTTGGTTACTCAAGTACAAGGAAATCATACAAGTGTTATAATCTAAGATTGAACAAAGTTGTGGAAAGCATCAACGTAACAATTGATGAAACAGGCAGACCAGAATCAAAGGAAGAAAATGAATCAATGAAACATCCCTTAGAAGAAGAAGCAGAAGATGAAAAATAAGTAGAAGAGGAAGAGGAAGAGAATCCGACAGAAGAAGAAGAGAAAGTTCAGCAAGTGTCTCCAAAGACACCCAGTAAACAAGTACAGAAGAATCATCCTTCAGATCAGATTATCGGAAACAAAGATTGAGGAGTTGAGACTAGAAGAAGAATCTGTTCACCAGAACAAACACACCTAGCACTCTTATCTACAATTGAACCAAATTGTTTTGAAGAAGCCAGTAAGGATGAATTTTGGAATAATGCCATGGATGAAGAATTGGATCAAATAGAGAAAAATGGCACTTGGGAATTGGTTCCAAGACCAAAGAATAATAATGTGATCGGCACAAAATGGGTTTTCAAAAATAAATTGAATGAAGATGGACAAGTTACAAGGAACAAAGCTAGATTGGTATGTAAAGGATATGCTCAGATTGAAGGAATCAAATTTGAAGAGACATTTGCCCTAGTTGTCAGAATGGAAGCAATATGTTTGCTTTTAGCTTATGCATGCTCCAAAAATGTTAAAGTATATCAGATGGACGTAAAATCATCTTTTCTGAATGGGGAACTTGAAGAAGAATTCTACATTGAACAACCAGAAGGATTTTAGTTGTCATAGAACAAAAATTACATGTGTAAATTAAAGAAGGCCCTATATGGTCTAAAACAGGCTCCTAGAGCATGGTACTCCAGACTGGATAAGTATCTGTTGTAGGCAATGTTTAGAAAAGAAAGTGTAGACAATAATCTCTACATCAAGGTAAGTCAAGGTAATATTTTATTAATTGAAGTTTATGTTGATGCTATTATTTTTGGTAGTGATGATGATAGGTTAAGCAAGAAATTTGCAAAAGATATTCATAAGGAATTTGAAATATCGTTACTTGCAGAACTATCCTTCTTTCTGGGACTTCATATATGTCAAAGCAACCAAGGAATTTTTATTTCTCAAACCAAGTATATCAGAGAAATGCTAAATAGGTTTGGAATGGAAGATTGCAAACTAGTTATCACTCCCATGCAAACCAGTTGCAAGTTGAGCAAAGATAATGATTCAAAGTCTACAGATCAAAGGAAATACATGTCAATGATTGGTATCCTATCATATATGACAACATCCAGACCAAATGTAATACAGGCAGTTGGACAGGTGGCATGATTTCAAGCAGCACCAAAGGAATCACATGTATTAGCAGTGAAGAGGATTTTCAGATATCTCAAAGGAACATAAGAGTTTGGATTATGGTTTCCAAAAGAAAAGGATCTATCACTAATTGCCTACACAGATGCAGATTGGGAAGGTTGTATTGATGACCGACGAAGCACCAATGGAGAAGTGTTCTACTTGGGTGAGTGTTTAGTATCATGGCTAAGCAAGAAACAATCATCAGTATCTCTATCTACAGCCAAGGCAGAGTATATTGCAGCAGCAATATGTTGTACATGGGTTCTTTGGATGAAACAAACTTTGAAAGATATACAGGTTGAGTATGATGAGCCCATTCCAATATATTGTGATAATACAAGTGCCATCAGTATCTCAAAAAACCCAGTGATGCACTCCAAGATGAAGCACATTCCAATAAAGTATCACTTTCTACGGGAATAGGTTGCAGAAAAGAACATCAGAGTTGAGTATGTGGTCACAAAAGAACAAGTGGCAGACATCTTTACAAAACCACTTCCATGGGAAGCCTTTGAATATCTTCGCCAAAGACTTGGAGTTATTTCTACTCCAAAATAAATTCTTTTTTAATTCTTTTAAATGCTTATCTTATATGTCTTAGATGTACACGAGGAAGCACCATAAGAGGACAATTCAGTCAGGGGGAGCAGCCCCAGATGGAAAGATACATTTTCCATTGATGACAAAGGGGGAGAGATTTATCAAATGCAGAGGATAGAGGCATGGTTCCAAGGGGAGCAGATTTATCATATGTAGAGGACAAAGGCATGGTTCCAAGGGGAGTAGATTCAAATTTATGAGATGCAGAGAACAGAGGCATGGTTCTAGGGGGAGAAGATTTATCAAATGCAGAGGACAGATGCATGGTTCTAGGGGGAGCATGAGTGATATGATTTTAGTAATGCATCAGAGTGTTTCCATCAATGCCAAAGGAGGAGATTGTTGATTAAGGAAGGTTTTCATTGATGTCAACTCTTGAAGAAAGCCCCGTAGCACAAAGGTTTGGGTAATGGACCCAAGATTGTTTGATGTAAATATGACTCATTATTGTTTTGTCATGGTTGATAAGAAGTAAATATGGATGAACTCCAAAGTGGTCCCCTTATGGTGAAATCTCTCACAGGAAGACGCTTTACGAAGTGAGAGAACCCATGCTTGATTATGGAATAATGAGATGAAGGACAGTGAATTTGTTAGTGAAACTACACTATATGGATAGTTCTTGTCATGCCATTTCTGGTGGTATGTGGAATGCCACATAACTCATCAATGTTAGAGAGTTATGACCATATGAAGTTGGAGAACCCCTCAGGAGTCTTATAGAATCCCCCAAGGGTCAAAGTGCTTTGCAAAAGAATTTATTTTAAATGAAGAAGCCCTAAAATAAGGAAAGTATAATGCTACATGAAGTTATAAATAAGAGGCAAATCTCACTCATTAAAGATACACTTGTACATATTGGATAACTATTTTCTTGTGTAAAGCTTCTTGTAAATACTTGTGGATACATCTGAAGTGGCAAACATTTGAGGCAGCACGAAGGGTTGACAGCGAAATTCTCGGATTTACAGAAAACCCTATTTTCTAAGGCATACACGGGTTGTCTGTGTATAGGGTGCGTACAGTACACAGGTTGTCTGTGTATAGGGATCGTACGTAGATGGACTGGCTGTGTACAGGGTGAGTACATGTTGGTAAAGCCATGGAAACTTGAGAAGATGAAGATGCAGAGGTTCTAGATTCTGATATCAAGCTCCCAAGAAGGTCTAAAGTGCTCAGATACATCAGATCCATCCATTGGTTCAAAAGGTATGTATTATTTCTATGAATAGTTGGATTTTGATGTATGCATGAGGAATGGCAAAAGAGATTTGAGGATTCTCCCTAGAGATACTAGTAGCTTCATGGGATCTTCTGCATAAGTCAAATCTATAGAAATACTATGCTGGTATATTCTTCATTGATACTTCTTGTGAGGCACATCTTTTATTTCTTGGCATATGGCTAAGGGTTTTTATGGTACATGGTTGAGAGCTTGTATTTTTGTAGTAGTTGATGTATTGAGACACTGAATATCAGAAATGTGTTGATGACTAAGATCATGTGAGGGATATTATACTTGTTCATGATTACACATACCTATATGACACATGACTAGAGAGACATACTTTCCTTGAGTAAAGGTTATATATGAGGATGCATGCACATGGTACAGTTACAGTCTGGATATAGTGACAGGTTACAGATCTATGTGAAAGAAGTTACAGAAGGTCAGAAGTTTTCAAGAAAAGGAAACCCTAATTTTCAGAAGGCATACGCAGGCTGCATAATAGTTTTCTAGCATACATACGCGGGCTGCATAACATATAGGGCACGTACATATGCGGGTTGCAGCACTACAGGTCGCATACCTATTGTATTTTTGTAGATACATGTTCAGTTCAGGTACAGATTTATTACAGGGCAGTTGTACAGATTGGATACAAGTCAGTGGTACAGGTTGATACAGTTGTACAACAGTATATCTCATAGTGACTGGTTGACAGTGGTTCCATCATTTTACTTCTACGTCAGGGAGGTTGGACAAGGCAAGGACAGGTGGTTGTAGCCACCTTTTGGTTGTAGCCGGAGAACATAGGGGGTTGTAGCCTCCTTCTAGTTGTAGCCAAAGAATTGGGGAGTTGGAGCTTCCCTTAGGTTGTAGCCTGAGAAACTAAGGGGTTGAAGCCTCCTTCCAGTTGCAGTTGGAAAACAAAGGAAGTTGGTGCTTCCAATGAATGTAATTCTTCAATACATATAAGAAAAATCATTATGTGGTTTTCCCCTGATTTGGGTTTCTACGTAAAACACTGGTGTACTGTGTATGTGTGTGATTGTTCATTTCTTATTTCTAATTATTGGATAATAATACTACATTGATATAACACTTGGATTAATTTGAAGAAAAATGATTACAATTGCACTAATACTGATTCACCCCCCCTCTCAGTAATCCAACAGGTTCTCCCATACACTACCATGTCTTCTTAGGTAAGACATTTACTTCAGAGCCTAAGTCCAGTATAATATCACCCATGTTGAAGTCCCCAATATTAGCATTTATTCTGAATTCCCTGCTTGTCCTTCTTCTTGTATGGAGATGATTAACTGTTTTCTGCTCTAATTTCCCTTCTACCTCTGTGTTACATTTTTCTAGAATATTTTGTAAGATCTTAACAGATGATGGATCCTTCAATAACTTAACATAGGATTGCATAATTTTTTTATGTTACTTACTTGCTCTAAAGGTTGTGCTTCACTGGTATGGTCCATTGAGGAGGGCATCTCGTACATTGGTGAGTTTTAAGTTTGTTGCATGGCTGATGTAGATGCAACATTTTTCTTGAGAAACTCCTGTCTAGCCTCCTTAAATGTTTCCTTTTTCTTTTTGTGCATCAAACTTCTTTTGTGGATCGACATTCTTCTTAACCCATTGGTGTCACGTTGGATCTTGTTTTATTGCATCAAAATCCTATCTTGGCTCCTCCTCGAGTGACTATATTGATGTTTCTCCCATCATCCTTAGCTTCTGCAGAAATCCACTAGACATTCTGGTTGTTCTAGTTCCTTTTTTGTTAAATCGTTTTCAAGAGTGTTGGATAGTATTTTGTGTCATGGTCTATTGCGCAATAGTACATACATCTCGTTGGTGGAAGTGAACACTCCCTTGCATAATATCATGGTTTTTGGCAGTTGTGGCACACTACTGGACCTATTCCTCGTCCAAATCCTCCTCTACCTCATCCTCCACCTCTGTATCCACCTCGATCTCCTCGTGGTGCATTGTACTGAGGTACCTGGTTATATTGCGTGGGGTTATACTTTGGTTGCACATTATTGTATTTCGGCTCCGCAATGTTGTACTATTGTTGCATATTGTTGTATGGTGGTGGTACCTAGTTGAAATGAGGTGTGGCTTGTCCTGACATCATTTCTTCTTGCACCCTATAAGTATCTGAATTTCTTTCTCTCATCAGCTCCATCATCCTACAATCTTTATCACCATGACCCACTGAGTTGCAAAAATTTCAGTATGAACTTTTGGGTACTATCTTATAATTATGCATCATTGGAAAATGATATGGATCATGCCCATGCTTTTTTTTTATCTCACACCATGGTCCTCCTTTTGGCAAAGGGTTTGGTACTCATGTTTCCATATACTAGGAAAAATTTGGACATCTGTTCTTATGGTGTCCGTATGTCCTGCATAAGGTACACCAAATAGCTTATATTTTCTCTTTGCCCTTATTCTGGTTAAGTTGAAATGTTAGATTCTGCATATCCTCCTTCAGCTCCTCTATTGTTGGATTTGTCTTCTAATACTGGTTATCTTCTAGTTGTAAGGTTGCCTGCAGAGCCTCTGTGTTAGTTTGGAACTTATGTTTTCTTAATGGGTATTTAAAATGTGGTAACAATGAGTTCACAAATAAGTACCTATGTTGCATGTTAGTAATTGCATACTTCAACTTACCTTTCAAACGTTTGAACCTATGATCAATCTTGTAAACAGACTCACCTAGTTTTTTCCTGATTTCAATCATTTCATTCATATACTGGTCCTCTGAGCTGGGCTTATGAAATTAATTTATCATTAGTTTTTTCATGTCTGCAATAGTCCTTGTTACTCCTGGTGGACTACTTACATATAGGCTCATGTACCAGTCCAGTGCATTGTCTCTTAGCATGATAGATAACTGCACGAGTTTTGTATTCTCATTTGTGATCTACTTTGCTTCCCAAATATTCTCACATATGAATAAGTGCTTTTCAGGGTCCTCTGATGCCTCTCCCCGAAATTCGGGTAATCTGGTCGTGGGATCATGTCCTACCATTTTGAACTGTGTTGAACTACTACCTCTGCGTGGTGTAGATATTTGACTGTTACTTGCTGAACTGGCTCCCCCAGTTGATGCTCCTTGACTGGATCCTTGTCCTATTTTTTTTCTTCCACTAAAATTCGGTGGTATAAACATTGGTGTTCTTTCTGGTGTATTAGTTGCACATGGGGTTGTAGGTTCCACACTAATGGTGATCTGGATTGGAGTTCTACCTTCTTTCCCTGACCCTGGACCTCTTGTTTTCCTTTCATATGTTGCATGCAGGATTTCCTCAATCTGCTCCATCGCCTAAAGATCCCCTACCTCTTCTTCATCACTTACCAAGCCCTCTTTGTCGGCTATGGCTCTCTTCTTGTTATTCATATTATATTGGTAGGGTACTCCACTGTGCGACTTTCCAGTTGTTTCCATTATTTGCCTTATATGGTCTTCCTCCATCATGATTGGGTCCATGGTCCTTTTCTTCTTTCCTTTATCCATATCTTTCTCCATTTTTCCACCTCCTGTCAGTGCTTCCCCCCTTCCCCCATGCACACAGGGAAGTTTAGTTGTCTGATTCCATGGTCATCACATCGTTTTTATATAATAAAATATTGATTGAAGCATACATCGATGTGATGTACCTACCTTTGGGTCCTTTTATAAAATCATGCTCTGTTGTGGTGTAAGACTTCGCAATATCTACTACAAATTCGATGATAAACCGTGCAACAATATTGTCCAACCAGAAATATATTTTGTGTGTAAATTTGTTATTAACTTGTTTTAATTGCACGATCTCCACAAGATTCCACTCCAACTATCTGATTCGAGTTATAGGGTGGTTGTCTTTTAACCTCAATAACCACTCGTGCAACAAATGTAGGAAATCACAGAAAAATACTACATGCAAGTTGCTAAACACGTATTTGTCAAGATATTTGCACGGTGTTAACTTAGGGTTTTTGTTATCCTTCTGCGCAAACTCAAGTTCCTTTGTTTTCAACCATCTTTCAATATCCACCTTCATTGGATTCCACAACCTGAACATTCCATTTTATACTTGCATTCTCCATGTGTTTCTTTTACGGATCCCATCCACTCAATCCTATGTAGTTCCATCCAACAACGAAACCATTTGTTGGTTGAATATTTCTTTCAATTCTTGGGTTGACCTAGGTTCAGATCTCAACAGGTTTCCAATAAAACCCTCTAAAACTATCGACCCTCCTAGTAAACCAAAAGGAAACGTTGCACACAGAGTGCACCGCACAGTATCACTCGAGATATCTTTATGGATGGTTGCAATACTCAGGTGGTATAGGAATGAGTGGGGATCTGTGGGGTGGTTCTTCCTTCTTCATGCATTAATTCTACTAATGATTTAAGTACTTCTAAGATTCATTCATCCTTAGCCTTATGCATGCATGCTAATACATCTAGTCAATCATTTATTTATAAACTAATCATTGACATAAAGTAAACATTCAAGAAACATCACATAAAACACAATTTTTACCCTGGTTCACCCCCTCTTGGGCTACGTTCACAAAGATTTGTCTTTTCTTCTATTTTATTTAGTCTTCTGCAAAATATGGCATTGCGAGAATTACATCTTCAATCATACAATCATGATGAGGTTAAATAACCTCCGTGAGGTGGAATAGATAACACCAGGGTCCTCATCCTGTGACCTGACCCTCAAAATCTAGCTTACTTGACTCTTATACAACCTTATTACAATCACAATTATCATCATCAACTCATCAACATAAGATGAACCAACCCTTCACCAACCCCTAACCTAGACCTCCTAGGTATTTATTTATACCACTCTACTGTCTTATAGCCGTTACAATCTTTGTCAAAAACCCTAACCCTATCATGTTAGGATTTCCTACCTTCTCGCCACGTTGCTTCTCCTCTTGCATGTTGTTTTTCCTCTTCCATGTTGCTTTTCCTCTTGCATGTTGCTTTCCTGCCATCTATTCTTCTCCAAAAATAGGCCTACTCCCAAAATAGCATGTATTCTTAAAATAGGCCTACACCCAATAGAAATGCAATACTCCAATGAGTTTGGACAACCCAACAGACATAGAAGTACTTGGGCTAGAATTGCTCAAGGATATGGAAGACTACATAGTTAAGATTAAGAAGAATTTGAAGGCAGCGCAAGATAGATAGAAAAGTTATGCATATAAGAACATGGAAACTAGAGAATTTAAAGTGGGAGAGAATGTTCTTTTGAAAGTAAAGCCCAATAAGAGCTCATTGAAATTGGGAAGTTGTACAAAACTAACAGTCAGATTTTATGGTCCATTTGAGATATTAGACAGAATAGGGCCAGTTGCATACATACTTGCATTGCCTGCTTCCATGAATGCGAATAATGTATTTCATGTCACTTTGCTGAAAAAGTATGTACATGATCCTAACCATGGTATTGATTGGAATTTGATTCAAGTAGAGCTAGAAGGAGATTTTCAGGTCCAGTCGGTGCACATAGTGGATAAAAAGGAAAAAATGCTCTGGAATCAAGCCATAGAACTGGTAAAAGTTCAATGGACCTGCTACAATCATGAAGATGCTACTTGGCAGAATGAAGATGTCATGAAGGTAGAGTACCTGTGACTTTTTGAAGAATTTTGAAATTTATATTTTTGTATTGTATATGCACTGAGAACAATGCCAAAATAAGGGGGAGGGGAATGTAATGCCCTAGTTTTGAGCCCAGAATTAATAATAATTTTGTACATATGATACTTAGGCTGGTGACCTAGTATGTTTAGGCTAGAGTGCCTGTAAAGTTGATAGGCCAAAGAGATTAGAAAATGTAATACTTTGAACCTTTCATTAATAAAATCCATCATTGGCTACAAGACATACAAGGGCAAGAGATAGTGGGCTATGATTCCAAGAGAGAGGGGGATAAAAGGGTGAAGTCTTTATATTATATTTTATTTTACCCATCTTGGAAATTTTATAGAGAGAAAGAATCAGTTACATGAGCTTCTTGAGGAAAATTCCATGTGGTTCTTGATTCCAAGAAAATATATAAAGCCATCTTTGGGAGATTTGGGGTGGGTATAAATCTTTCTGGGAACATGAGAATGAGCGGTAGAGGAATGAAGCCATGGTTGATGGATGTAGAAATTTGTTGGTGTATTCCAACCATAGAGTAATTCATGTATGCTTGAGAGGCATTGGCATGAAATAGACTTGATCATAGTTGCAAGTCCTGAGAGTCCCAACATGGAGATTCTTGTCCAAAAGCATTGGAGCCATGGAAGGAGATGGACAACCTGAGGGACTATGTGGTAGAGAAGGCGACCCATGATATTGGGTTGTGCATGCTGGAAAGAAGAGGGATGGTGTACTTTGGATTTATGTGTGTCTTGAGAAACCTATGAGAGCTTG
>JASDQU010102476.1:153903-176793 GCA_032191745.1 Picea mariana
CATGCATGCTAATACATCTAGTCAATCATTTATTTATAAACTAATCATTGACATAAAGTAAACATTCAAGAAACATCACATAAAACACAATTTTTACCCTGGTTCACCCCCTCTTGGGCTACGTTCACAAAGATTTGTCTTTTCTTCTATTTTATTTAGTCTTCTGCAAAATATGGCATTGCGAGAATTACATCTTCAATCATACAATCATGATGAGGTTAAATAACCTCCGTGAGGTGGAATAGATAACACCAGGGTCCTCATCCTGTGACCTGACCCTCAAAATCTAGCTTACTTGACTCTTATACAACCTTATTACAATCACAATTATCATCATCAACTCATCAACATAAGATGAACCAACCCTTCACCAACCCCTAACCTAGACCTCCTAGGTATTTATTTATACCACTCTACTGTCTTATAGCCGTTACAATCTTTGTCAAAAACCCTAACCCTATCATGTTAGGATTTCCTACCTTCTCGCCACGTTGCTTCTCCTCTTGCATGTTGTTTTTCCTCTTCCATGTTGCTTTTCCTCTTGCATGTTGCTTTCCTGCCATCTATTCTTCTCCAAAAATAGGCCTACTCCCAAAATAGCATGTATTCTTAAAATAGGCCTACACCCAATAGAAATGCAATACTCCAATGAGTTTGGACAACCCAACAGACATAGAAGTACTTGGGCTAGAATTGCTCAAGGATATGGAAGACTACATAGTTAAGATTAAGAAGAATTTGAAGGCAGCGCAAGATAGATAGAAAAGTTATGCATATAAGAACATGGAAACTAGAGAATTTAAAGTGGGAGAGAATGTTCTTTTGAAAGTAAAGCCCAATAAGAGCTCATTGAAATTGGGAAGTTGTACAAAACTAACAGTCAGATTTTATGGTCCATTTGAGATATTAGACAGAATAGGGCCAGTTGCATACATACTTGCATTGCCTGCTTCCATGAATGCGAATAATGTATTTCATGTCACTTTGCTGAAAAAGTATGTACATGATCCTAACCATGGTATTGATTGGAATTTGATTCAAGTAGAGCTAGAAGGAGATTTTCAGGTCCAGTCGGTGCACATAGTGGATAAAAAGGAAAAAATGCTCTGGAATCAAGCCATAGAACTGGTAAAAGTTCAATGGACCTGCTACAATCATGAAGATGCTACTTGGCAGAATGAAGATGTCATGAAGGTAGAGTACCTGTGACTTTTTGAAGAATTTTGAAATTTATATTTTTGTATTGTATATGCACTGAGAACAATGCCAAAATAAGGGGGAGGGGAATGTAATGCCCTAGTTTTGAGCCCAGAATTAATAATAATTTTGTACATATGATACTTAGGCTGGTGACCTAGTATGTTTAGGCTAGAGTGCCTGTAAAGTTGATAGGCCAAAGAGATTAGAAAATGTAATACTTTGAACCTTTCATTAATAAAATCCATCATTGGCTACAAGACATACAAGGGCAAGAGATAGTGGGCTATGATTCCAAGAGAGAGGGGGATAAAAGGGTGAAGTCTTTATATTATATTTTATTTTACCCATCTTGGAAATTTTATAGAGAGAAAGAATCAGTTACATGAGCTTCTTGAGGAAAATTCCATGTGGTTCTTGATTCCAAGAAAATATATAAAGCCATCTTTGGGAGATTTGGGGTGGGTATAAATCTTTCTGGGAACATGAGAATGAGCGGTAGAGGAATGAAGCCATGGTTGATGGATGTAGAAATTTGTTGGTGTATTCCAACCATAGAGTAATTCATGTATGCTTGAGAGGCATTGGCATGAAATAGACTTGATCATAGTTGCAAGTCCTGAGAGTCCCAACATGGAGATTCTTGTCCAAAAGCATTGGAGCCATGGAAGGAGATGGACAACCTGAGGGACTATGTGGTAGAGAAGGCGACCCATGATATTGGGTTGTGCATGCTGGAAAGAAGAGGGATGGTGTACTTTGGATTTATGTGTGTCTTGAGAAACCTATGAGAGCTTGWGTTTTGACTAGTTTGGGAAGTCGAGTGTCACCCTAGAACTCATCCTTGTGGATTCATAGCCCTGGCTAGGGGGTGACCTCCTATTGAGACTTGGAACAATAGTGTATATGGTTGGGTGAAACATCCTTGATCTACAGCCAGTTGGTGATTGTTATCTTTAAGATAAGCTCTCTCTTTGTTATGTGTTTCTCTGCTTATATCTTTAATTCCTTTGTATATTGACTATCATTATTGATATATGAATCTTTAGTGTGCATTCTTGTTGGTTATGGTTGTGCATGGAATGATATATATTTATTTTAAAATTTAGACTATTTCTTGGTTAATGCATGAACTGTATTTTATTCTTGCATGTTTCTTTATCTATTAAATATTATCAGAGATCTACCTCAAGACTTGAGAGGAGTCTTGTTATTTCCGTGACTCAACATGTTGGTGGCTGGGTAATTAAAAATCAAGATTATAGTAATTCTCTTGGATTTTACTGGTGACGTATTCGTCATAGAGTTAATAAATGATCAAAGTACAAAGATTTTATATTCATTCATCCATGACAGAGGTTGAATGATTGGTGTGGTGTGACCCAACAGGGGACTAGGAACATTATAATATTGTAATAGAACCATATTGATCAAGAGTTCCAAGAATTGGTAATCCTGTCATGATAAGGTGGTAAGAAATTATTTTTTCATGTCGCGTGACCAACAGGCGAGGTTGGGGATGCATGACACTACATGATAAGGTTATCTCTATAGTGTACCTACACATGTGTTAACTTAAATTACTCAAACAATATTCCTCAACCAATAACCAACTAACACATAAGTAAAATTATCACTTAAAGACTTATCATGAATGTACGCATTCGGAAGGAAAAGGCTATTGCGATGAGTCTCATCAAATTTTGATTTAATCAGCATGAAAAAGTTGTCCAACATAAACGATCCCAACATAACTCTTTCTAATATTACTATCGGAAAGGTTCTGTCGAAATATAAATTGGATTAGTCTTATATTTTCTTCCAAGGAGTATCTTCTAGGAGGGCATCAATTATGTGGTTTTCAAGGATGTCATACAATTGAAGCATTACCCTATGGTTGAGCATAGTGATGAATTTCATCCTTTCAGATGAGTGTGAATCAATAAACAAGTAGAAAAACTCTCATTAGATGTACATCATAAAAAACAAGGATATGATATAGACTATATTAGAAAAATAATAGTTTCCTATGTTAGTATCAAATCGATAATGTAGTGACACAAAACCTTGCAAAAAATATTTATAAGGGGGGACCCACTAAAACTATCTTGAATCAGAGAATTTTAGTGGGTGATTGGGGGGAAAAAATAGAAAGAGAGACTCAAAACTATAATTGTATTGGGAGACTCGATGTTGGTGATTAAAGCCATGGTGGGAAATATAGAGCTAGGGAGAAATGAATTGAGAATTCTCATCACAAGGATCCACAAATTGTTTGTTAGTTCCAACAAGGTCACCTTCTTTCACATTAAGTGGAAACTCAACGAAATCGCTAACGACTAGGCCAAGGTGGCATCTTCCCTAAGCCTAGGTTTGTGTATAAAAAGTGGGGTGCATGGTCGAACCCCCATTACATAGTGGACGCCCTCTATCTATTTAATGCATTCAATGATCTATATGAATATGATGAGATATGGGATAGTTGGCGGGCACACCGAGAAACTCACACACTTGTTATGTCTTGGGAGTAGCAAGGGTTTTCAATGTATAGGGTTTGTCTCCATATTGAAACGTGGGAGAATCGAAGAGATGGTGCTCCTTGTCTATGGTGATTTTATGGTGTTTAAGGTTCCTCTTGGGGCTCTGTGAGATTGGAGTGGAGTGTTGGGTGAGGTAGGTGTTGGCCCTTGACCATGTTTTGGGAGATCCTTAATCAAGTTTGACATATTTTGGGACTTCGAAAGCCTGTCGAAGGCGAAGCAAAAGATGAAGCAGAGATCACAGGATCTTGGTCCCCTTTTTGAGTCCTTTTTGGGATTGGGAACATGTAACAGGTATGGGAATGTCGGACCATGGGTTTACCCATGTTTAGGCCTATTTTGTAATGTATAAATAGATGTTTAGGCTATGTAAGAGAAAGACAAGATATGCATATCTATGTGATATGAAGGGCTAAGTGTTAGATCTATGTGATTGAAGGATTGTAAGTGCTTTGTGCATACTGTGTGATACTTGCAGAGTTATAGGCAAGTAATTGTAAGAAGTATTGGTGCTATAACCTAGCTCGAAGAAGGAGAATCCGGTGGAGTGCGTGTAGATCTCCTATCTTCTGCGGAGTAGGATTTTGATGCTATGTGCCTGTAAGAAGCTTGACTGAAGATAATAAAGAATAAGAGTTAGTGGATGTAGCCCCAGGGCGGGGGTGAACCACGTATATGTTGTGTGGATCTGCTTTGTGTGATGTCTTGATGTGTTTATGTCTTTACTTGCTAATTTCTTTGATATAGATAGATAGATCTATTTATGCTTTGTGTTAATGATATACATGGATGCTATATCTGACCTATGTGAATGTGCTTAGTGCTTGAATTTGTTAGATCTAATCTACCTCTCTATGATAAGTGCTTAGATACATCAGATCTGAGTGAATGATGTGATGCTCTGTGTTAACTTCAGAGTAGATAGTGGTTAAATATTGGTGAACTATCAGTGCTAAGTGCTCTGTTAAGTATTACAATCACATATCTGTGTCCCAGCTAAGGTTGCAGACACCTGAGTCCTGCAACCACCCCTGCCTCTACCTCGGGTGAGACTTCATCTTCTTCATAGGTGTTTTCGAAAGGGCCGATAGTTAGGGTTTTGTTGTTGCGTTGTTGTAGCGTTGAACCCTGGGTCTGCCCCTACGCCAGTAAATGGTTCCGTTGTCGGGACCTGAAACTGTGATTGCTGGGAACTGAGGAAGAAGAAGCTTTGTGCAAAGATTCAACCTGAAACTGTGAAATCTTTGAGGGTAGATTTGTTTCCCTAGTGCACAACATTCTACTTGACCTGTGAAAGTTCCATGCGTAGATGTGTTGCTCTAGTGCGCAGTATTCTACTTGATTTATAAAGCTTCATGCTAAAGAAAAGAGGTCATATCTAAAGAAAAGAGGTCATATCTAAAGAAAAGAGGTCAGATTTAAAGAAAAGAGGTCAGATCTAAAGAAAAGAGGTCAGATATAAGAAAAGAGGTAAGATCTGAACACTTTGTGCTTTGAAAAAGGTAAAAGTGAGAATTTCTTCTTAAAAAGGAGAGATCTACAAGCTTTGTGCTTTGATAAAGGTAAGAATAGTGAAAATTTCTAGATCTGGAAGCTTTGTACTTTGTATAAGTAAGATTAGTGGAAATTTTTGTTTCAAAAGTATGGATATAGGTATGTTTGATAGATTATGACCTATCTTGAAAACTAGGGCACGAATAGATGAAAGAAGGTTTGATATGTGTAGATCTGATAAGAATAGTGACAGATATATTATACCTATGCATAGAAAGAATATTTGGACTAACAAGTGGATGCAGGATCCTAGAAAGAAATGTTTACAGGTTAGCTACCATGATCCTAGTGCACAGTATAGGAAAGGTTGGGGATCATTTAAAAGAAATAGAGGATTAACCCTTTGTTACAGTTGCAGAAAACCGGGACATCTTGCTAAGGAATGCCCTAGGAGAATACCTAGTTGTCTTTGTTGCAAAGCTCTGGACCATGAAGTATTGGATTTCCCTAGAATGATTGCTAAGCTTGAAGGAATGAACATGAGACCAAAAAACCCTAAGGCAGATCCAGAAATGGAAGAACCCCAGAAAGAATCAAAGAAAGTATTGCTACAGATAAGAGAAATCCTTAATGACCACCGACATGTCATCTTATCAGAGATCTTCAAAGAAAAAGAATGCTTTGAAGAAAGAATAAGAGACTTTGACATTGACTGTGTTCTAGATGAGGAAACATAGGTGAATATCATGACAAAAAGAACTTGGAAACTTTTAGGGAAGCCTACTATGACTCCTTCATTGGGAGGAATAGGGCTATTTAGAGGAAAGTTGATAAACTTATGTGGAAATATCACCTAGATCTCTATGAACGCCAATGGAACTTCGACAGAAGAGGATTTTGAGATTATTAAATTTATTGAGAACAGCGCCCCATTTACCATGTTACTAGGAAAACCTTGGATTGAAAAAGATCAGGCCAAGAGGAAGGAAGAAGAAGAAGTTTTAGAGAAAAATAAGCAAGAGTTAAAAGATTTCATGACTAAGAGGATCGCACACTTGATTGAAGAACAGGAGAAAATATTGAATCTATTTAACACCAAAGACCCAGATGTCGAAGTTACAATAACACTAGAAGACCCATAGAATATTGAAGTACCTATTCTAGATAAAGAAGTATCACCCTCGAATCTTAGGAAAGAATCTCAACAGCATGAAGTAACTATGCCAAAAGAAGATAAGAATCATAATGGAAAAAGGAATACCAAGATGAAGCTCACTGGAAAGAAGGCTAGAAAACTAAGTAAGAAAAGAGCTAAGATTGACAAGTTACAGAAGGTTCCAGAGGGAACTTCACAGAAAGAAAATTTTCAAAATTGGAGCTTCGTCGGGATAACAAAACAACATCATATGGAACTTTGCCATGGTGAAGCAATATAGTCGTTGGGAACATTAGAACCATTCGGCTGACCCTATGAATGGGTAGAAATGCATTTATGGTTCACCACTAGACCATTGGACCACATTGTAACGGACAGAACAGAGTTAATGAAGGCTTCTCGCCCGTTGTAAGAGATCCATTTCCAAGTTATCTATTTATCTCGTCACACCATGCACCGAGAACACTTTTCTAAATATGAATTTGAGCCCACAGACTCATTGATTTTACACAATTATCATTGCGCTATTTCCCTCTAGCCCATTGAAGTGTCTAAGCTACCCCCCACACCCAAGCTTTCCAACCCCGAGCGTGTATGTCAAACAAGTTCAACGCTGCACAGAAAGTTGTTAAAGAAGTTCTGATCAACCTCATGACTAAAAGAGTCATGTCAATGGCTGCAGGTGTACAAGCGTCATCAACGAAAGGACTGCAAGCCTCTCTATCGACTGCACATGTATCGGGGCCATCCCGACCAACAGTAGAAAAGAGAACCAAGCACAGAGATGACCTAGCCAACGCAAAGTTGATTCCATCCATACTGCCCGATTACATCCTGCCTCTAGATGGTGTGGTGAATCATGATAGTGTACCCCATGATTTCGAATATACCCTAGTTACTGCGTACCTCCCGAAGGGGATACGCGTAGTTTGAACAGAACAAGACAAGATCGTAGCATTGAAGTTC
The DNA here is from genome assembly GCA_032191745.1 of Picea mariana. NCBI lineage: Eukaryota > Viridiplantae > Streptophyta > Pinopsida > Pinales > Pinaceae > Picea > Picea mariana. The sequence goes on from JASDQU010102476.1 coordinate 161,257, forward strand.
AGTGATTTCAACCTTGGAGATTGCAATATCTATGCAATGCTCACCCCATACAAGTACCTTACCAGAACTAAAGGAAAGAACTCAAATATCATTCCTTAGTCATGGAAAATGAACCTTGCGCAGTCCACCCTGTTGAACATCATGAAGATCCCACACTTTGGACAACACCAAGATGTCAATGCCTGTGTCAAGTTGCTACTGTCGTGTTACCATGGAAACTACTTATGGCTAGACCATCGTATTACAGTTGGCCCAACACTGTTCCATAGGATCATAGGCCTGAGTATGCAAGGACCTGACCCACAAGATTTTTATCCAGGAAAAGCCGCAGATCGCTCGCTAGCACAGAAGATCAAGGATACCTATGGAAATGTCGAGAAGGGAAAAAGAGGCTACAATGTAGCTTCTATCCAGAGTGGTGCAGTGTGCCTCGCATGTCAATTGATAGTTGGAAATTTAGTAAGGAAGAACCGACCTATGCAGGTCACTAGCTTCGTCGTTGACCTCGTAGGGAAGTGCATGGAAGGCCTACAGATGAACTGGGTGAAGTACCTAGTTAACCAGTTAGAACTAGACTATAGAGAAGCACGGGATTAGGGTTATGAATTTCATTTCAGCTGGCTCCTAGTCCTCATTGCATTTGTTTCCTAGGAGATACCAGAAGGAGCAACCTTCCCCGACATAGAGCCATTCGAACCGCTTGCCGTGAAGTTCACTACCCTATGGTATTCAACAAATATGAAAAAATAGTGGCAATCAAATGTTGTGTTCCATACATACTACCTCCAGCTGAAGTGAGCCATCGAATCTGAGCCTCACGACTCCAAACACTTTACAGAGGTTCCGACCCCTGATGAAGTTCAACGCAGATCGACACTTCACCTACATTACAGCATGGTCCGATGGACATAAAGAGCAGCTCCAATCATATTATAATCTTACAAAAGAAGACCTCGAGGATATCACTAAGGAATGGTTTGTTGATCTCCTTATCCCCGCCAACCCCGCAGAGATATCTGATATTGACAACCTAGAGGACACTCATAAATAACAGACTACACCTGGTACAAAAAGACAGAAGAAGACCGAGTAGGTCCAAAATTTAAGTAGTACCTTAGGAAAGACTCCTTCAGTGTCACATTACTGAGGAGGTGGTGACGAAGTAGAAGCTGAACAGAATCCCAGCGAAGTAACACCACCCAGAGACAAGGTTGACCCCTCAAAGAAGAGGAAGGTTTCCCCCCCGAAACCTTCTTCCCGGAAGAAATCAAAAGCCTCCATGACCAAGATGCAGACTGTCCTCACCTTCGACGATTTTGATTTCATCATAGCAGCCCTGAATGATGCTTTACTAGAAATAACATAGAAACAAGAGGCCAAGAAAGAAGAAATGTATGATAGGATTGAATTCGAACTCTAAGGGGTACAACAGGCCCTTTATTCCAGTCGCACAGTCTCCACTGCGTCGGGAGAACCAGAGTTGGGAGATGAGCTAGCCCAACTCTGTCGACTAGTAGATGCCACTGAAGCTCACCTTCGCCGAGCCCAAGAGGAAATAGAACAAGCCACCCAAGATTTAACGCAAGTACAGGGAGTACTTGTAGAACAACGTCGAGCCGCAGAACAGTAAAATATTTCTCTCCAAGCAAAGTTCGATGAAGAAAAATAACAGATGGACTAAGGAAAATAATAGTTGCTTGCAGAGAAAATCAAAGTGAAAGAAGTCATCAGCAAAGCACTTCGCTCTGTGGCAGTTGTAGAAATGAAGGCAAAGGATCGATTCGTGTAGCAAGTAGAGAAGCTCGCAAAAGTGATCCAATAGCTACAACAACGCATAGCAGACTTAGAGCTACACGCAGTGCCTGGGACTCCACATGATGTGATGGATCAAAGAGAAGCAACTGCTCGAAGCACAGTTGAGAGAATAAAATCCCTTGCTATGGAATGTAAGAAAATTACCGATCGCAGTGCCCAGACCTATGAGAAACTCACATAGAACCCAAAACTGAAGGCACTGGAGTCGCAGCTCCAAGAGGCAAAGTATCAAGCTAAAACGATACAGGCGCAGTTGAAGCCTCTGTCAACTGTGGAAAGAATGAAGCGATCTCAAGATAAACGCACCACCCAGTAATAGATCCACACTATCCATAACAGAGTTATGGAAGTAACTCAGAGGCTCCAACCTGTACAAGATAAGGCTTACCAATTGTTCACAAAAGTCGAAAGCCGAGGAGCAGAACTGGAGCAGGTTGTCACCGCAGTTGAACAACGCCTAGAGGGACCTGTCAATGATGCATCCATCCAAGAGTTCACTGAATAGGAGTTTGTAGCACAACAACAAGTCGAAGTAGCTCGATCCAAGCTCGAGGATTTCGAAGCATAACTACCCAGATCAAAGTGACTCAGGACAAGTCATAGGTGTGTGTTGGGGTCCTATTGTCCCTTGACCAAGTTTTGGGAGATCCTTGGTCAAGTTTGACCTATTTTGGGACTTCAACATCCTGTCGAAGTCAAAGTGCAAGACGAAGCGGATATTGCGGGATCTCGGTCCTCTTTTTGGGTCCTTTTGGGGATTGTGAATATGTAATGGGTATGGGAATGTCGGACCATGGGTTTACCCATGTTTAGGCCTATTTTGTAATGTATAAATAGATTTCTAGGCTATGTAAGAGAAAGACAAGATATGCATATCTATGTGATATGAACGACTAAGTGCTAGATCTATGTGATGGAAGGACTATAAGTGCTTTGTGCATACTGTGCGATACTTGCAGAGTTACAATCAAGTGATTGTAAGAAGGCTTGGTGCTATAACCTAGCTCGAAGAAGGAGGATCTGGCAGAGTGCGCACAGATCTCCTATCCTCTGCGGAGTAGGATTTTGATGCTATGTGCCTGTAAGAAGCTTTACTAAAGATAATAAAGAAGAAGAGTTGGTGGACATAGCCTCGAGGTGGGGGTGAACCACGTATATGCTATGTTGCTCTGCTTTGTGTGATGTCTTGATGTGTTTATGTCTTTACCTGCTAAGTGCTTTGATATAGATATATAGATCTATTTATGCTTTGTGCTAATGATATACATGGATGTTAGATCTTACCGATGTGAATGTACTTAGTGCTTGAATCTGTTAGATCTAATCTACCTCTCTATGATAAGTGCTTAGATACATCAGATCTGAGTGAATGATGCGATGCTCTATGTTAACTGCGGAGTAGATAGTGGTTAAATATTGGTGAACTATCGATGCTAAGTGCTCTGTTAAGTATTACAATCACAGATCTGTGTCCTAGCTAAGGTTGCAGACACTTGAGTCCTACAACCACCCCTACCTTTACCTCGGGTGAGACTTCATCTGCTTCGCAGGTGTTGCTGAAAGGGTCGGTAGTTTGGGTTTTGTTGTTGCGTTTTTGTAGCGTTGAACCCTGGGTCTGCCCCTATGTAAACAGTAGGGAAATGGCTCTAGCCTAGACTTAGCAGGATTGTGAGTGGTTTCAAGCGAGTGAGGGTGGAAACTTTGGGGGAATTATTGTATTTGATGTCGATGCCACTACAAGATCAAACCAGGAAACCCATGGTTCTCTAACCACTTTCTTCGGTGAACACCTCTAGTGTTGGTAATTTCATCTATGTTTTCATTTACTAGAATAGCATTAATCCATTTCTAATTGTGTTTTTCAAAGTTGACATTGGAACTTTCACATTGGGGGTCTTATGGTCTAATTTTTCCTATGTACTTTTTGTGTGGGATAGTTATGGACAACGTAGAGAGGAAGGAAGTCAAAAAATTCCTTCAGTGGCATGAAGATATTATCCAAGCAAACAACAGTGCCTTCCTACACATTTCCTCGCAGATGACTGAGTTAGAGCATGCCAATACTACCAATGTTGCCAATATAATGAACCTTCTCCTACAACAAAAACACATGATTGATGCATTGAAGGAAAAGTGCCAACATCTTGGAGCACAAGTCCTCCCACAATGATTAGACTCAATTTCTCTTGCCTCCAACAATCATGGCTCAAGGAATTTGCTATAGGAAGGAATTCATGAGGAGGAAACAATTGGATAGACACACAACCCAATGGAAGTGGAGGAAATTGGCTCCCCTCACTCTACAGATGGGTGGGAAGTTTAGGATAGTGCACCCCCTTGACCGGTACATGTATTACAGGAAAGTTTTTTTGTCAAGACAATATGTAAAGCATGTTACATGTATAATTGTTTGGAATTCCTATATAGAAAAGGCTTTAGAGTTTTACTTAGATAGTCTACAATTACACTCAATTTTGGAGCAGGACTCTACTCTTTTATATGTAATCGTTGTATGCTTGAGTACAGTACATCACTTTTTTAATGAATACCTTTTGGTTTTAAAATAATAATAATAAATATATAGACTATTCTTTTGACAAATCCATTCCCATATATGATGATGTTGTACACTAGGCCACGATGGTCTTTTGGTTCAGAGGATACACAAAACCACTACCACAAAGTTTGTGGGGTGAAACATTTAAAGTGAGTGCATGTTGTTGACAAGTTTACATGGATGGTAGTTTGTGTTATCGATATGGTCGATGATACGATGTTGATGGCTACCACAAGAGGGAAAAGAAATCAAAATAATGGTGAAATTGAATTTGAAGGTTGTGCTTAGCGGTGAATATTGGTGGGAGGTGAAAGAAACTACGGGTGAGAGAGAAAATTTATTTATTGTAAGTTAGAAATTTTATCACAAAAATGCCAATGGCGATAAGATCGAAAAGTCATCAAAATGATTGTAGGTGAGCTTGAGTTGTGATCATTTCACCATTGCTCTAAAGATATTATGTTTCTTTCCTAATTTTATCACAAGGATGCTCGTGGTAAATCTATCGATCAAAATAATTGCCAAACTTAGAGGTGGGCCTAGACTTAGAATATGATGTTAGTGTGTGACCACTTCACTACTATTCTTCATATTTTGAGAAAAATTATCACAAAGATGGCATGGCTATGGCTAAAGTGTATAGAAAAGTCATCAAAACAATGGTTATATTCATATATATTATTATTTTGGAAATAAGATGGAAGGTGCAAGATTGAATAGTGGAGATATATTTCGTAGTTGTGTTTTATTTTAATCTCCACCATCCAATAATTTAGTTATTTGACTATTAATTAGGGGATTAGAGAATATGTATGGTTGGTGAATGAAAGATGTTTGTATAGTTGACAAATGGTGATCCCTATCGATGTTCACGGTCCATTATTCATGCAAATGTGCTAGTGTTATAGGTGGGCATAGACTATGACTATAATGTTAATGTGGTCACGATCACTTCATCATTACTCTTCATATTTTATGTTTCTTTAGAATTCTATCATACAATAAATGCATGAGGATACCAATGGGTAGGAGATCCAAAAGTCAATCAGAACTTGTTTAGTAAAAGAAATGCACCTCAAACCATAATGCCCACCACTAGGTTGATGTCACTGAATTAATATATGCACCTCAAACCATAATGATCACCACTGATTTGATGCCACCTGATTAATTGATTCACCTCAAAACATAATTCTCACATTGATTTGATACCACCTAATTAATATACACACCTCAAACCATAATGCTTACCACTGAGTTGATGCCACCTAATTAATTTATGCACCTCAAAATGTAATGCTCACCACTGAGTTGATTCCACCTAATTAATTTCTCTATAGATTATTAGTGGTGCCTCACATAAACAAAAGATTTATTATTAGTGGTGCCTCACATAAACAAAAGATTGAAAAAATGATGTCATAAGGAACACATAATGCATTCAACCATTACTTGTGTATCATCCAGTGCACTATGTTCACAACTAGTGCACAATGGATAATTTAGTGCATAATGTGATCTTAGGTGCAAACCATAGTTTGAGTTTATTGAGAGAAATGTGCATCGCTAATGTTGTGACATGTTCCAATGTGATCTAAAACGAATTCATAATAAACATCAAATGGTTATGGCTCAAATCAACACAATGCAATTGAAAAAATTAGAAGTACTTTGTCTATGGAAGTAAATCTCATGACTACAGAAGATGATGAAAATGTATGAGGTTGCAATTGACAATGTGAATTCCCCCAGGTTAGCTCAATCAACTACCACTCACCTAAAAAGTGACACATTTCCAATGTAAATGCTAAAATCAAAGGGACAACAAGTAAAATTAACCCTAAAGAGGAACACGGCCAACAGGAAGACAAAATCGGGGAGAAAGAGAACTATGAATGGGGAGCTAAAGAGACGAGCACACTTGGCCTTCCAGTTACTCCCAGTAAATCTAGTATTACCTATAAACGTATACACAACGACTAAGAAGGGGTTATTTGGCATAATAATGAAGGAATGTTGAGTAAATTCCTATCATGTGATTTGTTAGATGTTTCAAAGAGCTAGACACCATTGTAATTTTTGCAATTACCAAAAAATAAAGATTTAGCATAGCCATTCCTTGCTAGAGTTTTTACTTCAAGTTTATCCAAGGTAAATATCATTGTCTATTACATTTAATTAATTGTGTGGTTGATATTTTTGGTGTAGTTGCTTCATTTTGATGTATTCCTATGTAATATCCCCACTAAGTTTTTTGAAGTTTTTGCTTAGTTTTGTTGTTCAAACATTTCAACAAACAGTTTGTATACAATTGTTTTCCAACAGTTTATAAGAAAAGTTGAATTCTACTATGATTTGTCAATGGAACAACAATACAAAGTCAAATATATTTTCTTCATTCAATTATTCAAGCTAGCTTAAGTACATTAGGAAATACCCAACACACAACACACAAAAAACTGAGGAACCTGATATATAGTTGTTATGGGTTTCCTTTGTGAAATTTTGTAATAAATAAGGTTGTAAATGGCCCAGAATCCACCCAACAGCTTCAGAAAATAATTCCCACCAATATTAAGGCTCTGCTGCATCCAAAATTGGTCTAAACAATGGAGAGATCAGACCTGTACCATCTTATTTCGACCCATCAAAGTCCTAATGCACCCAACAAGAAAAAATGCAGGCCCACAACACTCAACTCGACCAACAAGAAAGTTCTCGGTCCACTGGTAGATGAATCGACCCCCACACTAGGATTCACTACTCAAATCCAAAAATGAAGACATCATAGTCCTCCCTTCCCAAAGATTGCTTGTCCTAAAGTAATACCATGAGAACCAAACGCCCCATTGACTGAACTAGGCTGAAATTGAAAATGATACCAGGGTCCAAAACCACCTTGGGAGATGTGAAGCATATTCCACTCAATGTGTGATTTGACAAGGTATTGACACAAGAAACCTCTTGAATACTTCCAATAAGTAGAGCAACTCGATACTGCAACAACTCGATCAACCCCTCAAAGTACTGTTCTACTAGGGATCCAATCTCATGAAAGAAAATAATGGCTCCTATCTTTGTGTCATCTATTGGACTAACTAATACTGAGATCCCAAGGTCCCAAGCTATTCTCAGAAAGGACTCACCATACTGACATTGCACCATTGTGATCATAATCGTCTAATCATCGTGCCCCTTATGTATCCTCCTCTCCTAGGACTCCAAGCCGAAATACTTGTAAGGGATGGACCTTCTATCATGAATAGTAGTCTGCATAGGCCTCCTAGTGAAGTCACGACCTGCAAATAAACTATCATACTCAATCTCAAATATTGGAGAAGGAAGTCTGTCCTGATTATTGACAATAAATTTGGGTTGCTTATGGCCTCTAAACATCTATTCACTAGATGGCTATGTCACTTGTGCTACCCCATGCTTTGAAGAGATTGTCGAGAAGTGTGTGAACTTCTCTAACTGGAAAAATGTTGCACACCCACTATCTTCCCTCTGTTCCCTCGGTACACATGTGATGTAATCTATCAACATGCTCTCCCAATATCTGCTCATAGCACTGATTTCCACGATGCTAATGCAAAAATCCCCTTGGTTACCTCTGATAAGACATACAATTGTAAGTTGCACAAACTCGGTTAACTCCTCAGAAGACCACTCTTCCATGCATCCAATCCTAAGCATCTCAAGAGTAAACTCTGGAAAGAAAAAACTAGCCATCTCATTTGTATTGAATGTCAATTTGTCAAACTCTATACTCCTAAGGTCCCAAGCTAACCTCCACGAGGAACCATCATGATGACCCCACACCCCTCTGGTCATAATCGTCTGATCACCATGCTTAGATTTCTCTCTCCTCTCCTAGGCCCCCAAGATGAAATTCCTGAAAGGATTGAACTCACTATCCTGGATCATGTCTCGCTCAGGCATCTTAGTGAAGTCATAGTCTACCAACCTGTGGATAGACTCAATATTGGGTATCACAAGGGAAAATTTACCTCATCCTATAGGAAAAATATCAACAAACCACTTCATAATATCCTCACAAATACGTGGCCCAATCACTGACATGACCTTGTCAATCATCCTCATCATATGAAGAAATCTATCACTCTGATGAATGTCAGGATCCCACCACCAAATTGGAAGTCCACTACTCCCAATGCCTGTTGCAATGTCTGTGAACCACTCCAACATAGTTTGTATCTCCTCCTGTGCACTCTTCGCACTGATCATATGGTCCAAATGAAATACCATTGTCATAGCCACAATGCCACCTATCTCATCCAACTGACTTAGGTGAACCTCCCATGTCCTATTGTATATAATGAGGGAATCAAATAATTGTTAGAAAAACAGGATCGTGGAGCAATAAAAAAAAATGAGGAAATAAAACACAAAAGATACACAATACAATAGAGACATAGATATACATGATTCACCTAGTGTGGACTATGTCCACCAGAGAAATTGCCAAGTCCTTCCTTTATTATTATCCAGCAAATGAAGAGATACAACCTACAACACACCCATTGTAACTTCCTCTTCTTTCTCTCATAGTTTCCTCTCTCAGAATACAATATTTGAAATGATACACAACCACAATACAATTCCCTTATAAAAGAGGGCTTCCTTCTAGGGGAAAAAACCCTAACATAACTTCTATCGTTAGATCTGCGACCTTATAATGAATGGTCCAGATTTACTATGAAATTACAATATACATTTACAAAAAAAAAATTCCTTCAGGGGCCTGCTTGCCCTGGACCCCTAGCCGAGGGGATGAGCCCCCTGGACCCCACAGGGGGGGAAATCCCCCCCTGCAACCTCCCCGCGTGGAGGGGTGTACAGTCTTCATGGGGTATAAACATGGTTGAAAACAAAGACCTATGAAACAGGAAGATAATCAGGCTCCACAACCAACAATCTCCCACTTAGATACTGATCACAACAACTCCATTGTTGTTGTACCTGTTGGAGTATACTCCACCTTGGATCTGGAAAATTTCTCATCTTCACTTTCATGCTTGAAGACCAACTGAACTGAGAAGGAACTCATTTTCTCCTTGGTTACTCCCTTTGTTAACATGTTTGCAGGATTCTGGCTAGTGTGTATCTTTTCTAACTTCAAATTTCCATCTTCCAAGATGTATCGTATGATATGGTACCTGAGTTGTATATGCTTAGTCTTTGAATGGAAGGTTGAGTTCTTTCAAATATGAATGACACTCTCATTGTCGCAATAGAACCTGCTATTCTCTTGCTTCTTTTCCAATTCCTCTATAAACCTCTGTAACCAAATCATCTCTTTACTATCCTCTGTAGTAGCAACATACTCTACCTTTGCTGTTGAAAGAGATAATACATGTTCCAGATCTAAGGAAAAATCTAATTTCAACAAGGCAGTTGGAAAGTGAAGGTTGTATATCCATATTTACAGATAAGGTGTGGAAGGTCACCAAAGGATCATTGGTGATAGAAAAAGGAGAGAAGGTAAGTACATTGAATTTATGTACTGGTAATATTGAATCTTCTATCTCTTTAGCTTCTACAGGAGTGGATATAGAACTGTGGTATCATAGGCTTGGACACATGAGTGAGAAGGGGATGCAGATACTTCACAAAACAAATTTGTTGCCAGATCTTAAACAAATTGATTTGGATTTTTGTGAGCATTATGTTTATGGAAAACATAAGAGAGATAGATTTCTCTGAGTCAGAAAAGAAAAGAAGAGTGAAAGTTTAGATCTTGTGCATACAGATGTATGGGGACCAGCTCAGGTATCATATCTCGGTGGCTCTCATTATTATGTTACTTTTATTGATGATGCAACTAGAAAAACTTGGGTTTGTTGCATTCGACAAAAATATGATGTTTTTGATACTTTTAAGAAATGAAAAGCTTTGGTTGAGAATGAGACAGGAAAAAGGTTGAAGTGTCTTAGATCAGACAATGGAGGTGAATATTACAGAAATGAGTTTTATGGTTACTATTCATACCATGGGATTCATAGAGAGAAGACAGTTCCATGAACACCACAAGAAAATGGTGTGTCAGAAAGGATGAACAAGACAATCATGGAGAATGCAAGGAGTATGATATTGCATGTTGGTTTGCCCTTACAGTTTTGGGAAGATTTTGTAGATACTGTTGTTTATTTAATAAATAGAGGACCTTCAATCTCTTTGGATGGTAGAATTCCATAGGAGGCATGGAAAGGTTAAAAGGTAAACTATTATTTTTTGAATACTTTCAGTTGTGAAGCATTTGTCCATGTTGATAAAGAAAATAAACCAAAGCTTGAGGAAAAATCTAAGAAGTGTACCTTTATTGGATATGGTGTTAATGATTTTGGTTATCACTTATGGGATTATGAAAATCACAAAATCATTAGAAGTAGAGATGTCATATTCAATGAGAAGTTCATGTACAAAGATCAGTTGTAGGGAAAGAAACGGGAAAAAGAAAAACCAGACTACACAGTGCTTGATGAGATCACTAAAAAAGAAATTCCAAAGGTATAAGAAAATCAAAATGTACATCAACAGGAGTTTGAGGTACCTGTTGCTCTTGTTGTTGTACATTTTAATTTTCTGGTACCTTTGGAATTTATTTTTCAATGATCTCATCAAGCACTATGTATTCTGGTTGTTCTTTTTCCTGTTTCTTTCCCTGCAACTGATCTTTGTACATAACCTTCTCATTGAATACAACATCTCTACTCCTAATGATTTTGTGATTTTCATAATCCCATAAGTGATAACCAAAATCATTAACACCGTATCCAAAAAAGGTAAACTATTCTTTTTTGAAGACTTTCAGTTGTGAAGCATTTGTCCATATTGATAAAGAAAATAGAACAAAGCTTGAGGCAAAATGCAAGTGATAGCTAAATGATTGTAGTGCTGAGATAACTTGGATGTTGTAGACATCAAGAAGATAGTGTATGTTATAAGTTGTACTTATTATTTAATTGATCATTCGAAATATTGTTATGATCTATGGTAAGTGTGGTTTTGACAGGATGCATAGCTTGCCCAGAGTGGTTGTTTGATGACATGACTCTAAGAACAATAGTTGCATAGTATGGATTTATGTGGGGTGTTGACCCTGGTTCTATGATGAGGGGTGTAGGTATTTACCACCATTTATCCTCTGAAACCTGGAGTCGTGGGAGCATTGTGTGAAGTCACGCTCCCCTAGACATGTGATGACCATTGTTAGTTGCCTACTGGGGAAGTTTGGCCGATATGTATGAAACTTCCACTTACGGGTTCTATATCGAGTTAGGTTAATACACTTAACGCTCCAGCTTAGTCTAATAGAGGAAAGTATATGATGGCAGATGGAAGTACGTTAGGAAGGAATGATGATTCAATGTTAATTGATATTCTTGCTTGGGAATTAGATGTACCACTATTGTTTCTCATTTCGTTCCAAAACACTCATTTTTATTCTCTTTTTATATTTTAAGTGTAATGATCAATTATGGATGAATTACTGTAGTTGTTAGTTATTGTTATTTAATGATGCACGTGTTGTCCTGCATGCCTTGGTATGATCATACATGAATAATGCACTAAATGAAATGATTTATTATCATTAGCACATGTGCATGCTATGTGTCCGCTAGCTATGGATACATACCCTACACATGTACACTAGTAAAATTAATCAATGTATTAACTATTAAACTAAATTATTAAGTATTTAATTGAATGGTTTAATGACTATGTAAATTATATTGCATACAAAAATATCTAGTATCATTAAATATCTTCTTTGACTTGATTGACGGTTGGTATGATGAATTAAATGAGCATGCTGGGTTGTCATGTTCATTTTGGGAAAACTGTCAAAGTGCATGTATAATCTAGCACGAGAAAAAAGACTTTGCATTTTATTTATTGTTATTTATGCAAATAATGTATATTTTAGTTTTATTTTAACTTTCCCAAAAAAATATAGATAAGGGAGGTTGATGGTTGTTAATGACGTTGGTTGAGGAGACTTGGGGAAGGGTGTGTGGAAACTTGATAAATAGGAGAGGAGGTTGATAGGTTGGAGGAGGTTGGGAGGTTGGATAATTCTGGGAAGATATAATTCTTGTGAGTCTTCTTAGAGCATATGTGTTTTGCTTTTCTTGGAGCCACGGGCACAGAGGGTCAAGAAACAGAAAGGTTTCTTGTAGATAGGAAGTTGGCTAGGCTCTTAGTTGGCTGGGAGGATTTGGGTGTAGTCCTCTGGGTAAGTGAAAGGGAAATAAATGCTTGGGAGCATCTTCCTACTACTGGCAGGACTACATTACAAATGGTCATATTCAACAAACTAGAGAAGAAGTATTTCACTTGATATATTTGATATGTTTCTATTTAAATATTTTAATTGTAAAGTTAACTTCTTAATTTGTATTAAATTTGAAATATTTAACATTGGTGAATATGATGATCACTTCACCACTAGTTTATGTGCATGGTGTCAGTTTTTTCAATGATAAATTAAGGGGTTCATGGGGAGTTGAGAGCCATGGAGGTGGAAATTTTTTATTGACTATTGATTTCATGCGCTTTATTGGTGAACAAGTGATTGGTGAGTGGAAGAAAAGGACCAAAAATAATTAGCCACTCCTCAACCTCCAATAGCTAGTCGACACGGGATTGGATAGAATGTTGATGACCATTAGTTTGTTTCCATCTCTGAAGATTGTTTGATGGGATGGTCTCAGGAGGGTTTGTCACATGCTCTTATCTCCCACTGCTTTGATGAGATGGGTAACGGGGATGAAAGAGGATGGAATTTGATGTCGGTTATGAGTCTATTGGTAAAAAACCAGGATTATCTCTCAGAAAAGTAAACTAAATTGCTTAAAATATTTGATAAAATTGTTGTTGCCATCAAATTTGACGGGTACATTGGATTTCAAATTCCAATCCATTCCTTATAATCTCTCATTGATTTGATGAGACGGGAGTTGAAATAAATGACGGGTGTGAGAGAGAAATTACGAGTCCACGAGAAGAGAAATACGTAAAAGATGGCGATGGGTATAAGGAGATCTAAAAGTCATCTTTTGACATCGTCAAACTTTATATTTGCTTGGAAATTTTATGATCCATGACCTAAGATGTAAAAGTCATTTAAATAAATTTTATTATATGTTTGAAATTTTATAACGAAAATGCCAATGACTAGAAGATCGGAAAGTCATCAAAATAATAGTCCAGTTGTATTTGACAGATGCGCTTGGCGGTGAATATGATGATCACTTCATATTTTTCTACATTGAACAATGAAATTTTTTCACACAATTGAAGATTTTCCATCATCCATTGTCATTGTGTTACATTTTCTTTCTATCTCGATGGACCGACAATGTTGACATTCATTTTGCTTATTGGTTAAACGTTTTATTTTTTAGGGTTTTGGCAAGAATTAGCTGGAATTCGACGATGTAAATTTGGACAACATATTTAGGTTTTTTTGTTTAAATTGCTTTTCTGAATGCATAAATGGATTCATCATGTGAAAAAACCCTTGGGGCACTCAAATTATACAAACTTAGCCACTCAAATCTACATCTGCAGATCCAACCATTCATCACCCGTTCGAGCAAAATCAAATGAAAAAAATTACCAAAAAACCATTCCAAAAAGTAGAACGTTTAGCCTACTACGTTTGTTTTCAGCGATGCTTGCCAAATCAATCAAGTTTCATATCGCCGTAAATTCTTTAACATCTTCCACTTCTACTGGTTTGATGGGACGGTCTCAGGAGGACAGGGTCAGTCACAAGCGAAGGCTATCCACCATGCAGTAGCCCAATGATTAGGAGGCAGTTGTTGCATGGTCATCCATTTCTCATGCCATACCATAGTGCATCCATATCATGGATAGCGTTCGCCTACCTATGAAGTGACATTCTACTTATTGAAATTTGAATTTATCCTGCTAACTGAAATTTCAAATTTGAATTTTGAATTTGGCTTATGGGCGTGCTCCAGATAATTTTGAATTTGGTTGAATTTATCCGCTCGTTTTTCATAGCAGCGTTTGAAAGGAGGAGGGAGGAGGTACAACACAAGTAGCAGCAACATTACACGGAACAGGGCGTGGAAGAGGGCAGGAAATGTTGTGGTTGCGTGACTGGATCGTCTCGATATCATGGCAACACCACATGCCCAACGACTCCTCAGACCGATGACTCTTCGATGAAAGTAAGACAAGCTTCTGCACTTGGCTGATTAGATTCAATATTGTATTGGGTACCTCTTGTGGCCTTGCCTACTTACATTAGGAATGTCGGTTTAAGATCATTCATTTGGATGTGAAGCCTCAGAACATCGTTCTCGATGAGAATTTTGTGGCCAAGGTATCTGATTTTGGCATGGCGATGCTCATTAACCACAAGGAGAGCCACATGGTGACCACAATGAGAGGCACTCCAGGCTACCTTGCCCCGGAGTGGGTTCTGGAATGCTCAATCACTAAGAAGATTGATATCTACAGCTTCGAAATGGTTGTTCTCAAGATTATTGCAGGGCACAAGAACTACAGTAAGGGTGTTGAATCCGATAAGTGTTACTTTCCTGCTTGGGCGCTGTCCATGGTTGTTGTTGGAAAAGAGTCGGAGGTGATCGATTTGAGACTTGCAGGTGACGATGATTTCAATAGAGACGAAGCTATCAGAGTATTAAAGATCAGCTTTCTTTGCATCTAGGAGGATTCCCATAGTAGACCTTCGATGAGAGAGGTAGTGCAGACACTGGAAGGAGAAAAGGAGGTTCATGATTGTTGAACACACCGTGCTACTGAGAGGGGGGGGTGAATCAGTAGCATAGACAATTAATCCTTTTTAATTTTATCAACCTTATATCACCAATATGTAGATATCCATTCATTGACAATCATGTACTCTATATTCAGTTAGATTCAGATATTAAGATATACTGACAGAGAAGTTATGTGGATTAAAGGATGTTGATTATGAGCTTTAAGTATTTCTCCTCTTTTAACTTTTCTCGTTAATTACTGGAGGGTAGTCAACATGTTGCAGATAAAGTAACCACAGATATTCAACATCAAGCATGCACATAATAAACACAGGGACACATATTTCACGAGGAAACCCATAAAGGGAAAAAAACCTCTTCTTC
>JASDQU010102476.1:218224-237217 GCA_032191745.1 Picea mariana
GCTTTTCTCCCGATTTGGGTTTCCACGTAAAACACTGGTGTACTGTTCATGTGTGTGATTGTTTATTTATTACTACTCACTTTTGGATAATAATTCTACATTGATTTAACATTTGAAGAAAAAAGATTATAATTACATTATTACTGATTCACCCCCCCTCTCAGTAATCCAACAAAGCTATCAGAATATTTCTTGCTTATTCATGTCATAAGAACTTCAAAGTTTATCAGATGGATGTTAAGTCAACATTTCTTAATGGAGATCTAGAGGAAGAAGTATATATGGAGCAACCTGAAGGATTCTCTTGGACAGATAATCCTAATTATGTTTGTAAGCTGAAGAAGGCCTTATATGGACTAAAACAAGCACCACGAGCTTGGTATTATAGACTGGACAAATTTCTACAAGAAAAAGGGTTCAAGAAAGCTACTGTTGACAGTAACCTTTACATTAAGTCTGAAGGTGATAATTTACTAGTTGTTTTGGTTATGTAGATGATATTATTTTTGGCTGTACTAATGAATCATTTGTCCAGTGGTTTGCTAATTCTATGTAAACAGAATTTGAAATGTCCATGATAGGAGAACTGCCATATTTTCTTGGCTTACAAGTAAAACAAAGCTCTGCAGGAATTTTTATTTCTCAAGAAAAATATTTGAAAGAGATGTTGAAGAAATTTCAGATGGAAGATTCTTCTACAGTCAGCACACCTATGGTGGTTAGTTGCAAGCTGAGTAAAGATGATATCTCACCTGATATTGATCAAAGGACATATCTCTCTATGATAGGCAGTCTTCTATACATCACAACATCTCGTCCTGATATAATGCAAGATGTTGGAATGGTAGGTTGTTTTCAGTCTGCTCCTAAACAAAGTCATTTGGTAGCTGTCAAAAGGATATTTAAATACTTGAAGGGAACAATGACTTATGGTCTGTGGTATCCTAGAAATCAGAATTTCCAGTTAACTGCTTATTCAGATGCAGACTGGGCAAACTGTGTTGATGAGAGAAAAAGAACCAGTGGAGGAGCATTGTTTCTAGGTGACTCATTAGTTGCATGTCTTAGTAGAAAGCAAGGATCCATTTCATTATCCACTACAGAGGAAGAATACATTGCTACTGATATTTGCTGCACACAAATTTTATGGATGATACAAACTCTTTCAGATTTGAAGGTAACTTACACTGATCCAATTCCAATTCATTGTGATAACACCAGTGCCATTAGTGTCTCCAAGAATCCTGTTCTTCATTCCAAGACTAAGCATATTCCAATAAAGTGCCATTTTCTCAGAGAGCAAGTTACAAACAGAATTGTTTAGTTGAATTATATTCCTTCCAAAGAACAGATGGCTGATATCTTTACTAAACCATTAGCAGCAAACCCTTTTGGATATCTTCGTAAAAAATTGGGGGTTATAATTACTTCTGTCTAATCTTTTCACCTGGTTAGGGGGAGTACTTATTGAATATTTGGTGTATTTCCAAGAAGCTTATAGTCGACAAGGGGAGTATGTTTTGCAACAGATCAGGGGAAGAATGTTTCTTCTTTGACATTGATGTCAAAGGGGGAGAAAAGAGTTCGGAGGAGAGTCGAGTCTGAATGCATGTGAGTGCTTATGTTGCCATCAATGCCAAAGGGGGAGATTGTTGGCAAATATATAACAAACAACGAATGGAAAATATTTAACAGACAGCGAATGCTAGTCATTGATGGAAATTACAACAATGAAGATGGCATGAGTATAGGAAGTTTGTACAGGAAGTTTGTAATCAGCATGCAAACAGAAGATAAGTTCAGGAATATCGACTGATCGAAGGCAATGCAACGAAGGCAACGCAACATTGATCGAATGATCGAAGGCCCGTAAAGTTTGAGAAGCATTTCTGATCGATGGATTTCATTCAAAATTCTTGAAAGAACGAGGGTCGTCAGATCTGAATGTAGAAAATAAGAGCACTGAAGAGGAGGACAAATATCAGACGTTAGATCCAAACACAGGACCCGACCATCATTGGATCAAGGAGAACCTACACGCTTTTTAAAGTATAACAAGGAGAAGCCTTGCGTACAAAATTCTGAAAGAAGGAGGACCATCCATTTATGGGTAGGACACGTGGGGATAGATTGTCATTTCGTTGACTGGAGAGTCAAAGGAACAAGGTTCCCTAACCTCTCGAAATCGCGATATGCGAAATCGCGATTTAATCTGAGCCGTCAGATCAAGATAGAATCTGGACCATTGATCCCAGTCCATTTAGGTGTTTCATGGATCAAGTGTTGGAGATGTCAAAGATTATTAACAACAGGAATCTCGATATCCCGATATGCGAAGTCGCGATTTGATCTGAGCCATCAGATCAAGGTTGAATCTAGACCGTTGATTCCAGTCCATGTCAGAGTTTTGGGGATCGAGAGTTGGAGATGTCAAATATTATTAACATCAAGAATCCCGATATCCCGATATGCGAAATCGTGATTTAATCTAAGTAGTCAGATCAAGATAGAATCTGGACCTTTGATCTCAGTCCATTTCGATGTTTCGTGGATCGAGTGTCGGAGATGTCAAAGATTATTAACAATAGGAATCTCGATATCGCGATATGATTTGAGCCGTCAGATCAAGGTTGAATCTAGACCATTGATTCCAGTCCATGTCAGAGTTTCGGGGATCGAGAGTTGGAGATGTCAAAGATTATTAACATTAGGAATCTTGATATCACGATATGCAAAATCACGATTTAATCTGAGCCATCAGATCAATATGTGATCTGGACCGTTGATCCGACTCCATTACTATGTTTCATGGATCAGGACTTTGAAGTGACAAAACAATGCAACAAGAATGTCGAAATCGCGATATGAGAAATCGGGATTCATTCGTAGTCATTGAATCAAGATCATATCTGGACCATGGAATCATAGGACATGTGGCAAGCGATCGAAATTTCACTGACTAGGGGTCAACGGAGCATAGTGTTGAAATTCACGAAATGAGAAATCACAAAAGGGCTTTATGCATAAGCGCGTGGTCATAGCCATTGATCACATCGATCGAAGATGGAGGTAAAAGCTAGAGGTGCTAAGCTTGGTCACAGGAATGATGAAATGAATGCAAGATGTCATGAAGCCAATCCAACGGTGCAGGTGAATTTGAACAAAGATCATAGGGTTACTATTCTCTCTCATAGTTAACCCCTCAGTTACGAATCTGTTAACGAAACAGACTCATGATTGTCAATCAGTTGGCGTTTCAATTGCTTGGACAGTTGTCTTTCTTTTGTCTAAGGAAATGCAAAGAGCAACCGCTGCGGATGTGTGTATAAAAGAAAATGAGACAGACTGTGTGTAGTTGGGGCATTCTATATGAAAAATGAATGAAACTATAAGAAAAGAAAAATTATAGAATGTGTTGTGTGAGATTGAAAATATGCATAGTGTGAGATGAAACTCAGATAAGAGTAACAGATRATGAACAAAAGCAGAAGCAGAGTAGAATGACAGAACAAGTTGATGCAGAGAATACCTACTAAATAGACAAAGGATGAGAAGAATAGTAGAACAGTTAGTAGAAGACCAAATTTACAGAACAAAGAAAGAGTGGTAAGAATTGATTTATCTGCATAGTTGTCTGTTTATTTATTTATACATATTCTAGGGAGGTTGGGAGGTGCTCGGGAGGACTGTTGTCCTCATAAGTTCAAGAGAGATCTTGAACACAGGAAGTTGTAGCTTCCATTTGGTTGTAGCCAGAGAAACCAGGGTGGCAGGGTGGTGCAAGGGAGAACTAGTGTTCTCTGTTATATAGGTTGGAGCCTATGTAACTGGAAGTTGGTGCTTCCATCTAGTTGGTGCTGGAACATTAAGGGAGTTGGTGCTTCCTTCTAGTGGGTGCTAGAGAAACCAGAGAGTTGGTGCTCTCAAACAAGTTGCAGCTTGTAAAATAGAGGTAGTAGCCTCACATTGAGTTGGTGCTCAATTATAGATGATGTACAGAACTTAAAATATTGCCTATCATTTCGAAGAAGAAGAGGTTTTCTCCCTTTATGGGTTTCGTCGTGAAAATATGTCTTTGTGTATATCTTATGTGTGACTGATGGTATTTACTTTTACTGTCCATATGTTGTATTCTGTTGATGATCACTTGAAGAGAGATTAATAATGTTTTAATAGACTTAAAATTGTTTAAGCTCAATTACAACTGATTCACCCCCCCCTCTCAGTTGTCTTAGTAATTCCAACACTTCAACCCCCTAATTTCTCAGGATACAACCTGAGGGAAGCTCCAACTCCCCAATTTTTTGGCTACAACCAGAAAGAGGCTACAACCCCCTATGTTCTTCGGCTACAACTGGAAGGTGGCTACAACCACCTATCCTTGCCCCGTCCAACCTCCCTGACGTAGAAGTAAAATTGTGAAACCACTGTCAACCTGTCACTATGAGATATACTATTGTACAACTGTATCAACCTGTACCACTAACCTGTATCCAACCTGTACAACTAGCATGTAATAAATCTATGCCTCAGCTGAACATGTATCTACAAAAGTAAAATAGGTACGCGACCTGTAGTGCTGCATCCCGCGTATGTACGCTACCAAATTGTTATGCAGCCTGCATATGCTTTCTGAAAACTAGTGTTTCCTTTTCTTGAAAACTTCGGACCTTCTGTAATTTCTTTCACATAGATCTGTAACCTGTCACTGTATCCAGACTGTAACTATACCTTGTGCATGCATCCTCATATATAACCTTTACTCAAGGAAAGTATGTCTCTCTCTAGTCATGTTTCATATAGGTATGTGTAATCATGAACAAGTATAACATCCCTCACATGATCTTATTCATCAACCCCTTTCTGATATTCAGTCTCTCAATACATCAACTACTACAAAAATACAAGCTCTCAACCATGTACCATAAAAACCCTTAGCCATATGCCAAGAAATACAAGATGTGCCTTACAAGAAGTATCAATGAAGAATATACCAACATAATATTTCTATAGATATGACTTATGGAGAAGATCCCATGAAGCTACTAGTCTCTCTAGGGAGAATCCTCAAATCTCCATTGCCATTCATCATGCATACATAAAAATCCAACTATTCATAGAAATAATACATACCTTTTGAACCAATGGATGGATATGATGTATCTGAGCACTTTAGACCTTCCTGGGAGCTTGATCTCAGAATCGAGAACCTCTTCATCTTCATCTTCTCAAGTTTCCATGGCTTTACCAACATGTACTCACCTTGTACACAACCATCCTACGTATGTACTCTCCCTATACACAGAAAACCTGTGTACTATACGCACCCTATACACAGACAACCCGCATATGCCTCAGAAAATAGGGTTTTTTGTAAATTCGAGAATTTCACTGTCAATCCTTTGTGTTGCCTCAGACATTTGCCACTTCAAATGTATCCACAAGTATTTACAAGAAGCTTTACACAAGAAAATAGATATCCAATATGTACAAGTGTATCTTTAATGAGTGAGCTTTGCCTCTTATTTATATCTTCATGTAGCATTACACTTTCCTTATTTTAGGGATTCTTCATTTAAAATAAATTCTTTTGCAAATCACTTTGACCCTTGGGGGCTTCTATAAGACTCATGAGGGTTTCTCCAACTTCATATGGTCATAAATATCTAACCGTGAGGAGTTATGTGACGTTCCACATACCACCAGAAATGGAATGACAAGAACTATCCATCTAGGATAGTTTCATTGACAAATTCATTGTCCTTCATCTCATTATTCCACAATTAAGCATGGGTTCTCTCACTTCGCAAAGTGTCTTCCTGAGAGGGATTTCACCATAAGGGGACCACTTTGGAGTTCATCCATCTTTACTTCTTATCAACCATGACAAAAAAATAATGAGTCATCTTTACATCAAACAATTTTGGGTCCATTACCCAAACCTTTGTGCTACAGGGCTTTCTTCAAGGGTTGACATCAATGAAAACCAACCTTAATTAACAGAACCCACACGAGGCTACTCAACTGTCCAGTTGAAATTAGCAAATCAACACAGAGTGTTAGTAATTGGAAGGATTAAAGGTGTGACAATAGATTCAGATGGAGTGCGCACTATGGCAGTTTTTGAAGTAATAGAGATAGTATATGGCACAACACCTTACCCAAGATTGATTGGATTGGATTGGGCATTTGATAACCAATATATAATCAATCTGAAGACAAGAAAAATGAATTTTGAATTAGGCGAATATAGAGTCATTGCACCATTGGATCCTTCAGAGGGAGAAAGGTTTGTAGAGCCCACTTTCTTGGATCTGGAGGAAATAAACCAGTTGTACAAAACCACCACGTGAGAAGAGGATTATGTTAACCCAACTATAGATGGGGTACTCAACTAGAGAAGAATTACATCATGTGCTTCTGATTCAGACAAAGGTTTGGATAATTGGCAACAACAATTACATGAAGTATCCACAAGGAAATGCACAAGAATAGACCGCGCAGTAAGATGGGTTGGTACAGAGATAAGAGAACCTCCCAGTTTCCATGGGTTAAATGAATTAGAGGAATTTTTGACAAAATATGAAGTGGAAGTACTAGAAAAACATAGGCTCTTATCCCTAGATATTGCAATCAAAGACACACTTGCAAGATAGTGGGGTGCACCCAAAGAAACAATTTAGGACTGGTATTAATGTAAACGATTACTGCACATTAGATTTGGCCCAGAGAAGGGGAGCAATAAAATGCCAAGGTATGATGGGAAAGGAACACCAATGGAAGACTTGGAGAAGTGCAAGACACAGTGGAAGATGACACCACCAGAGGAATGGACTTATCATTTTATCCATACATTGGAAGGAATCCTAGGGAACTGGTACATAAACTAGGAGATGCACAGAGGCACTACAGAATGGACATGCTTACAACAGAATTTTGTAGTAACGTTCTCATTTGAACATGAGAACCCCAACATTGATTCAACACTGAAGATGATACAAGGAATGATATTTATTGATTCTCTAGAGGTTGAAATCATGACAGAATATCAACAATAGAATAGACAGACAGTCAAAGAACTACTTTCATGCTATCATGTTGAAGAGGAAGCACTAGATGAATATGATTTGCAACATTCTGTGGAATCAAAAGTATTTGCTACACCAATCAAAGTTTAAAAAGTCAACATTGGGATGAATGAAAATCATAAAATGGAAAGTATTGGAGACTATTGGTATGAACAAACAGTAGAAAGAATAACAGAGTTACTGCGCGAATACACTAACCTATTCCCAACGAAGAGATGAAAGGAATAGTATGGGAGCTAGGTGAGATGAAGATACCCATCAAACCTGAGGCTAGACCTGTCAGGAAGAGACCCTATACACTAAATCTAGTATATAAGCAGAAAGTGAAAGAAGAAATTGACAGAATATTAGAAGCTGGTATCATAGAACCAAAAGAGGAATCTGAATGGATAAGCCCTATGGTAGTCTAAGAAAAGAAACAAGGGGGATAAGGGTGTAGATCTGAGGAAAATTAATGATGCTTGCTTACATGACCCTTTTTCCACCCCTTTTACAGATGAGATCTTAGAGAATGTGGGAGGCCAGGAAGAATATTCATTCACAGATGGATTCTCAGGTTACCATCAACTCAAAATAGCTCCAGAGGACTGGTATAAGACTACTTTTTCTATAGAATGGGGATACTACCAATATACAGTCATGCCATTTGGGCTAAAGAATGCACCAACCATATTTTCAAGAGTAGTCATAGTTGCTTTTAAGGAATTCATACATCAATTTCTAGAAGTATATCTGGATGACTGGACCGTATATAGTCTATTAAAGGACCATGTAGAAGTGTTAAAACTAATGTTGGAAAGATGAAGGTAGTGTCATATATCATTAAACATCAAGAAATGCATATTTGGTACGCCTTTTGGAATATTGTTGGGACATATAGTGTGTAAACAAGGTTTACTAGTAGATCATGCTAATATTGCAGTCATTGTAAATTTACCACCACCAAAGTCAATGTGCCAATTGAGAGAAACACTAGGACATACAGGCTATTACAGGAAATTTATAAAGGGGTATGGACAAATTACTTCACCAATGGAAAAATTGTTAAAGAAGGACACCCAATTTCAGTGGAATGATGAATGTCAACAAGGATTGGACACCTTAAAATAAAATATGGTCACAACACCTATCCTAGTATTCCCAGATTGGGAAAATACATTTCATGTGCATGTAGATGCATCAACCATAGCACTTGGAGCAATTCTGGCATAGCGAGGAGAAGGGGACTTAGACCATCCTATATGCTTTGCAAGAAGAAAATTGTCAGAATCAGAGAAAAATTACAACACCACAGAAAGAGAAGGCCTATCCATGGTATATGCACTTCAAAAGTTCAGGCACTACTTATTGGGAAAACACTTTAAATGTTCACAGACCATTCTACCCTCAAATATCTAGTCAATAAGCCAATGTTGGGGGGGATAATTTGTAGATGGATACTGTTATTTCAAGAATTTTATTTCGAAGTGATATTCAAAATAGGGAAGTTGAATGTAGGACATGATCACCTGTCAAGGGTAACCAATGGAGAAGAACCTACTAACTTGGAAGACAACTTCCCTGATGATCAATTATTTTCAGTACAGGTCAGTGATGAATACTTTGTTGATATTATTGAACACTTAAGTACAGGGGTTGTACCATAAGACTTTAGCACTGCACAAAAAAAAAAATTGGTGGTGAGAGCTACAAACTATCAACTTATTGCAGTACATTTATACAACATGGGCGCATATAGCATTTTGAGAAGGTGTGTATTAGAACATGAAAGACCTATAATTTTGGAAGAAAATCATGAAGGTATAGCTGGAGGACACTATGAAGGAAAAGATATTGCACAGAAGGTATTGCACATAGGATTATGGTGGCCAAAATTGCATAAAGATGCCAAGGAATATTTCCAGAAATGTGATTTCAGTCAGAGGGTTGGAAAACCCAATAGAAGGGATGAGATGCCTCTAAGAACACAAGTGACTCTACAAGTATTTGAAAAATGGGCAATAGACTTTGTTGGACTAGTCAATCCACCAACAAAATGGTCAGGAGATAGATATATCATTACTGCCACTGAATACTTAACAAGATGGGAAGAACCAACACCAGTCAAGGATTGTAGTGTAGAGATAACAACACACTTCTTGCTTGAGCAAGTGATCACCAGATTTGGATGTCCAAGGATTTTGATGAGTGACAAAGGCACTCATTTTATCAATGATACCATTAGGGCTATGAATTAGGAGTTTGAGGTCTATCACCAAAAAAGTACATCATACCATCCTTAGGAAAATGGAACGGTAGAAGCTTTCAATAAGATTTTGGAAAATGACTTGACTAAGATTTGCAATGTCAACAAAGGTGATTGGGACTTAAAAATACCCACAATACTGTGGGCATATAGGACCACATGTAAGAAGTTGATAGGACAAACACCATTAAGATTGGTGTATGGGAAAGAAGCAGTGGTGCCATTAGAATTTCTAGTACCCAATCTACGCGTAGCAACAATTACCAACATGACATAAAGAGGCACAATACAGGAAATTCTAAGTCAACTAATGGAAATGGAAGAGGACATGATTCTAGTAGGATTTCATCAGGAAGTACAAAAACCAACAGACAAATCCTGACATGCCAGACATATTAAAAATACGAGTTTTAAGGAGGGAGACCTAGTCTTTCTCTATGACAATAAATTTTTCCAACATCCTGGTAAGTTTAGAATGCATTGGCTAGGGCCATATGAAGTAAATACTGTCACAGACGGGGGATCTGTGCAGCTAAAATATTTGGGAGGAATAGAACAAAAAGGAATGATCAACGGTAGTCGACTGAAACTGTATAGGGACAATTGACCTACTAACCCTTAAAAATTATGGCGCAGTAAGAAAGGCATGTATATAGTGTACTATGGTAGACATTAGGAAAGAAAACACATAAAAATAAAGACAAAAGTATAAAAAGAAGAGAAAGGAAAAAAAAGGTAGTAGAAAAGAAAGGAAATACAAAATATTGGGAAATATCATGCGCAATAGATAGTGGAATCAGTGTGACAAAAATAAACTGACCGTGTGCATCATGAGGTGGACATGAAGAAAACATTGTGCACTATGGGAAAGTCACAACAGAAATGTACGGAGCACCAAAAAACTGCACCGCACCAGAAAAGGGGCCAATGATTGGAAAAACAAAAACCGACCGTCAAGGTAAAAAGATACGAATTGGGCATTTATGAAACTAAATGAAGCATACTCGACAAGCTTCAACGCATTAATATCAACCAAAGAAGCTTCTCCAAGAATATTCAGGGAACTTATGACACCCTATATAAAGTGAAAAACAGGGCCAAACAAGACTTATTATGCATTTCCAAACCTGCGAAGCTAATGAGCACGAAGGCAAGAGGTGAACAGGAAAGTGCAGAGATTGAAGCAGCTGATGCTCAATATGGAAAGAAAGAATTATCCACGATGGCACCTCCAAAGGTCAATGCATCAAGACAAAAAACACAAAAAACACACAGTAGTCTCATGTCACCACAGGAAACCACAAAGGCAGAACAAGAATTTACACAAAGAGAGGGAATCATCGATGTCAACACAATTCCTTTACCGCATGTCGAACCAATGAGAGTTACACTGGCAGAGGAAGAATGGAAAGCCCCGACGTTGGCCAGGATGGATATAGACTCGCACAACAATGCATAAGGCCATGACCCATTAGCCATAGGGAACTCACAACAACCTTGTAGGGCTGAAGCAACCCACAAAATTAATGGTGGAGACAACGAAAGGACAGAGTATGATAGGCTGAGACCATAACCTATGGTGGGTTCTGCACAATAGGTTGAAGTACAGATCGAAGATATCACAAGGAAACCAGAGTCAGGCAGGGAAGATAGAGAACTAGAGGTTGGGACCACTAGCGCGTCAGTAAAGAGAAAGAAAAAAAAACCCATCATGCGGTCCCCATGCAAGCAACCTGATGCCTCGATCGTGTTACCACACATTCCAAAGGGGGTGCCTACCACACCAACTCTATTGGGTTTCATCGAAAGGTTGAGATATGCAGACCACGATGTGTCTGACACCAACAAATCCCTAGAATTTGTGCAACAAGTGTATATAGAGAGCCTAGGCACATGGCCATTTGGAGATCCAATACTGCATCCAAAGCAATGGGCAACAAAATTGGAAAACACAGGGATCCTGAACTTGTTAGTGATTCCCCACTTCAGCAGGGGGAGAGAGGTGAACAACTACGTCAAGCAGTTGATGGCGGTCCTCCATGGAGGATTTTTTTGGTTAGAAGAAATGGTCTCAATCGACGTAGAGCTCATTGCATTCATCACAGGCCTACCATCAAATGGAAAGAATCCCACACAATACCTAGATGATAAAACCAAAGAAAAGGCTCTCGCAGAAGATATGAAGAAGATGTATGGGATAGAAAGAGTCTCATGTGGAATAATTATAAAACAAATCAGTGATGGAACCACCATAATGACCAAAAAAATAATGGCATGCAAGGTACTTTGCAAATTTCGCAAGGAGGAGGTCCCAACAGGGGTTGTCACAGTAGCATCACAATGTGAAAATGACACCATGCTCAGTTGGGCCCCATATTTACTCAATCTGTTCCTAGACGAATGCAAGGATGCACAGGACTTGGGAACAAAGTTCCATTACTCCTGGATGATGATTTTGATAACATTAATTGGTTGGAAAGAGCCTCCCTACTTATATTTATGTGATAGAGTAGGCTACTGTCGTGCAGCATGGTACATGTCGATGGGAAACACTTCAGATGCCAAGCGAATAAGTGGAAATTCCAACACTTTTGATCGGTACCTTGGTGACATAAAGGACAGCATAGCCAACACATGGAGGATAACTCTGGAAGTCCTCATGCAGTACCAAGGGATAGCCAACTTTAAGGCTACCTGACACAACATGTGGATCCAAGAGCACAGTGATCCAGAGAAAGAATGGCTACAACTTTGATTCTGCATCAATGCAGAGGAAGTTGAAATGGCAATGAGAGACTGATAGCGTGACTGGAAGATCCCAATCATCACTAAGAACATGCCCAAGGGAAAATAAGTAGAAGCAGGGTCGTCTAAAACATCTGCAGGAGGCAGTGTAGTGACAAAGAAACCCACATAGTAGACGAAGTCAGGTCAAAATCCAGTGCAATAGAAGAAGGGTAGCGTTTGAAAGAAGGATGTACAGATAGAAAAGAAGGACAATGCCCCGATGTAGGAAGAACAATTAAGGGGGTACACAATGACGCAGGAAACCCTTTCATAAGCTACTCCACAAGAAACAAGGCCACCCAAATGGCCAATTATACATATAGGTGGGCCGCGCAAGAAGGCCAAGGCCCATAAAAAAATTATAGAATATACAATCACCGAGGATGATGTCGATCTCATAGGAGAGAGAGTACATGATTGCACAACAGAGGATTTTAAAGAGGTTGAGAACCAAAGACAAAGGATACAAAATGAGTTGGCCATTATTAAGCAGGTCTTAGAACAGATACAAGCAGCGAAAATGCAAGAAAGGGGAACAAAACCGATCCCTCGAGCGATAGAAGTAAGGGATAGGACCGTGCAAAATGAAGAAGACACCATCCATACCATAGTGCAAGAAAGTCCGAGATTCCAAATAACAACAAATATGTTGCAGGTTGACGAGGCCATAGCCCAGACACCACTCAAAGACCTGGCATAGGTACACTTGGTATTGTCTAAAATACCAACAAAGGCACTATACAAACTACAAGTCAGCGTCGCGCATGAAGTGCAATTGTGATCTAGAACAGACACGGCGGAATTGCAAGTAACCAGAAATGGAAAGGATTCCCTAGAATTGGTGGTAGAGAATGTAAAGTGGGAGACAAAAGAGGAGAAGAAACATGCAGATAACTTATAGTGGAAGCTGAAGGAATTCTTCACAAAAATTCCAAACAACACGTAGGAAACCATGAACAATGCAGAAGAACAAATACAAATCATTGCGCAGACACTCGAGGACTATAAGAAGGATATCGAGGAACTTAAAGAAAATTTAACCCCAACTACTCCTCCTAGAGTCATGGATGAAAGGGAACAACAGACAACCCTGCAAATGGCAATGTTGGAGAAAGAAGCTGAAAAGGTATTACAACGTTTTGGTAGGACTGCACAGCTATGGACGACGTTGGAGGAAGATTATAGGGTCAAAAAACTAGACCAACAAGAAGAGTAAATCAACACTGCAATCCAGGAGCTGAAGCAGTGAACAAATTCCATGAGCATTACAGAGTGATTGAAGGGTGCGCAGGAGATGAAGACCTTGCAGACAAAAGGGAAGACTGTACAGAATAACAAGCAATCCAGGCAATCTTAGCTAGAACCTCTCCAAGAGAAAGAAATGCAAATAATTTTGGAACTGAAGGAGGAAAAGACAATAATGGCTCAGGATCATGCCAAGAGTGCAGAGTCTCTCAAGGAACATGTCACAACGTAGAGGGTAGAAGAGATTACAGGGAAAGTTGCACAAGCTAGAGAAAAAAGGGAAGAATTAGAAGGAAAATATCACAACTTGACAGAGGCTATTCAGGGAGCACGCACCACCTGAGTGGCTTAGGATGAGCCACATATCAGTGTTGGGGGCCTGTTGGGTGCAAGCCTATTTTAAGAAGAAAGGTTGTTTTAGGTGTGTTAGTCCTTAACCTTGTTTTTGACTGATTGGGTGTCCTTAGTCCCTGTCCTACCCATTTTCCATAATTTTTATTTAAACTTTGTTTTTCCCTTCTCAGCTTGAAAGCTTATTTTAAATCCTTTTGTGCATTTTTTTAAATGATTTTGAAGTTTTTGAAGATTAGGATATGATATGAAAGCTTTCTATCACATCACTTGTCTTTTACTCATTTGAATTTTCAAATTTAGCGCTATTCTTGTAGCGCCGTGAGTAATCATTGTTTTGCATGCGCCACCCTGCCCAGATCGTGTTCTAAGGTTCAAAATCATTATTAGAGGATATAGACATCTCTTTATGATCTATTTTAGGTTGTTATTATTATGATCACAACTAAATTCATAGGATTGAGCTGTACTCGCCACCTCGACATCAAATCAATACACTTGATTATCATTTCATATGAATGAAATTGTTATCTGCCTATTTTAGTATGTCTGTTATTCTATGCATGGTTTGTAGGTAAAGAGATAACTCTCAGTTTTCAACAGCCCTCAAAAGTTGGAGATTAAACCCTCGACCTTCTCAGAATTTTCTAT
This sequence comes from Picea mariana, assembly GCA_032191745.1. Classification (NCBI taxonomy): domain Eukaryota; kingdom Viridiplantae; phylum Streptophyta; class Pinopsida; order Pinales; family Pinaceae; genus Picea; species Picea mariana. The sequence continues at coordinate 232,592 of JASDQU010102476.1, forward strand.
GGGATTGTATCAATTTTATGGCGCCCAAAAAGAGTGGTTAGATAACCAGATTGGATCCTGAAGGGACAAAATTGCTCGAAGCATTTCCTTAGATGGCACATAAATTCAAGGATGCTGGTTGGTTCGACTTCTTCTCGACATTCCAAGGACATGACGAGCATATCTCTATGACATTTGCACATAATTTTGATGGTTTCTAATCTGTATTTGGTAAACTTCTGATGCACGTGACAGAGCATTCCATTGCTAAATGTTGCAGGTTACCAGTATATTGGGAAAGATGGTGGAAGAAGGAAAATGTAGTCATGGAGTTTGTAAATCAGTTTTTAATTCCAGAAAAGAAAAACCCTAATTGGAGCCAAGGTATCCCACACAACTGGATGAGGAAAGAATGGCACACCGCTCTGTTGATTATCCACAGGTACATTACATGTGAAGGCAGATTTTCTCTGGTCCATCTCTATCATATTAGACTGTTGATCCATGTAAATGGTGATTACCCTCTTAACCTACCTTATTTATTATTAAATTTTTTATCCAAGATGTCTAAGAGGATTCAGTAACACCCCGCAACAACAAAAAACATTATTTTTCATCAATGGTTGATCAAAACATTGGTAGTATTTTCCTTAAATGAAGTTCAAAGGTCTTGGGACTAGTTAATCCGGTCATTAAAACCTAATATGCAAAAAACTAAGTATAAAATTGTCAAGGAGAAGAAACATGTTAAAGATAAATAGACCTCTTAGGCCACTGAGGTTTTGATGAAATAAAGTTCCCCTGCAACTAGGGTAACTCGTGCTGGCAAGAGAAAATTACAAACCCAACAAGATATTGGTGATTTGCCTATGGGTAAAATTAATGAGAAAGGCACTACCAGTCGAGGTAAGAAACTTAAAATGGAAGAAGAATCTGACATCTATTTTGATCCAGATATAAAAAGGGAATTTGATGAGCATGAAGATTACATCACAAGTCCAGTTCAAAGTCCAACTAAAAAGAAGAAACAACCTATAGGCAAGAAGACTGCAAAAGGTAAGAAACAAAGTAAGAAGAAAACACATGTACCTAAATGTCCTATAAGAAATTCTACGAGAGCTACAAATAAATTCAGACTGAACTCAAAAGCCATGTTTCATCCTTCCATCAAGATAGATAACCTCATAATAATAGAATACAAATCATAAGACTCCAAGAAAGAGATCAGAAAATATGCTTTGGCATCTTCTTTACATAGGTCAGAGAAGGAATCTGAAGAACAAAAGAAGAAATGTGAAAAGGGAAAGAAGATTGCACAGTACTCCAGAAGACCTGTGACCATGGAAACTACAAAGTCAGGTTCAATATATGAATCTACATTTAAAGGCACAGATGCAACTAATGATGAGAGAAATGATATTTTTCCAGAACTAGATCAACTGCAAGATCTTCCAGAAACCAGAGACTCAGGAAGCACAGAAGAAGAAGACCTCAGTACTGGGCTATCTTCAAAATATCTAATTAAACTAAGGAAAGCCCAAGATTCAATTGACTTGAACATACCTACCCCAGTAGAGTAATATCCATAAATCAAGGTGGAAGCTAGGAAAGAAAAAGACAGAGTAAAGGAGCTGCAGAGTATGATTAAGCAATTGATGAAAGAAAATTATTTTTTTGAGCAATGGAATTCTAAACAACAAAAAAAGATACAATATTTCAAAAGAAGAGGAAAGAGCTGAAGGAATTACTAAAGGAGGTAAGAGAATCCAATATAAGATTATATTGGCATAATGTTGTGCTAACAACTAAGCTCAAACAAAGAGACATGAGGGATTCTGTAGTCATGATACCATGACAATTCAAGGAAATTCTTCCTCAATTTTGATTTCTCAATGCTATTACTCAGAAAGTAAAGATGAGAAGTTTGGTTCTTAGTGTTGGGTTCAAATGGATCTTTTTGATATCTCAGATGAATCAACTCAACAACATAGTATTCCTCTTTTTGTGGGATTTTCCAGTTTTATAAAACTATTTCCTAATCTACATTCGTATTGGCTATTGAGCCTACTACAATATAGGCATTAGAAATGCTCGTATGATCCTTAATCTCCTAGGAAATAGTCATTGACATGATCCTATTGTAAAACTATAAACTAAAGAATAGGATCTACAAGAGTACTCTGTGTGCTTTAAAAAGACATTGGAAATATTGTATGAGGGTCGATTAGTTTGGCATTCAAGGACCTTTTTTGTAAAAAGTCCATTGTAAGACAAGACTATATTTCATATTGGTAATAAATGACAAAGGTATGTTGATCGTCAGATATTCTTTCATATCTTTATCTGTTTCTTTTCTTACTTGAATACATTTATTCTGTTGCAATGCATATGGTTCCTTAATTGTGGGTGACACAATGAAAATTTTACTGTTTTTGTTCATAATTAAGATTGTTTTTCAAGTACATGTTCTTGTTTCTTAATGATATTTTGAAATAAGAAATCCATGAGTGAGTTGACAAAATAGATACTCACATACCTTCCTTTATTTTCTTACCTTACCATCTAATCTATTAAAGTGTCTACCATTTACTAAGCCAGTGGGATGTTTTACTTGCTTTATTATTGAGTTATATGTTTTATTAAATCCTTGAACCATATTTCAACCATTTTCTAAAAAACCTATTAAAAAAAACCCTTCATAAATACCATTGCAATAACTTGATGATTCCCTATCTTTCCCTCTCATAGTCAAGTGCAACTTTAGGGACAAAAATCTTTTGGCATAATTGCCGGGGGCAAAGGAATGGAGATATTTTCCCTGGGAGAATGACAAGATCAGATCTAAATCTTGATGGTGGACAAGAATTTGGAAAATTACACAAGACTGTGTATTTTTCACCTGAAAACTCCTCTGTAGTAATTCCGACTCCTAAAAGAGAAGGAAAAGAACTTAAAAATCCTCCAAATTCCTCATCCTCTACAAACAAACAAGTGACCAAAAAAAACCCAGATCCTAAGCCTGTTGTAGCAGTATGAGATCCTAAAAAGTTATTGAGAAAATCTAAAAACACTCCTGGACAATCTTCTCATTGAAAATAAAAAAAATTTCCTACAAGTACTCAAGAACAATCTTATGAAACTGTCAACATCTTTTCAATTGAAGAATTTATTCCTGAGAGTGAAACAAAGCCTATTGTTGAGCCTTCAACTATTTCTTTCCCTTCAACTATCTCAGAATTGAATTTAGATCAATGGAAATTATTTGTTGAGCTCATTGAAGAAGAACAAACAAATACCTTATCTATAGCCGAAGCCTTGAAAGAATTTCCCAAAGATGTTAAAAGTGAACCAGATACACTTTCAACATCACCTCAATCCAGTTCTTTTGAAGAGAATAAACCACATTATTATTCCTTTGAAAATCCTCTGTTTCTGGAACCTTCAACCTACTCTAGTTCAGATAAGAAACCTTTGATTTCTTCAGTTGAAGATCAAAAACTTATATCATCCCAACAAAGTTGCTCCACCCAGAGAACTGTTTCTCTTTCTACATCACTAGCTCTACTCACTCCTATAGTTCAAACACCCATTGTGATAAATATGGCTATGAATAGGATGGATGCAATTGTTGTAGCCAAATATGCACCTTTAAATTTACCACAAGTTTTGTATGCCTTTCCCACCTAATGATTATATGAAGTATTTTCCAAGATTCAATGGAGAGGGAGAAGTTTCTTCTGAAGAACACTTAAACTCTTTCTACAGTTTTGCAGATAATTTTAATGTGGATCATGCAGATGTTTGGATGATAATTTTTATGTAAAKTTTATATGGAGAGGCAAGGAAATGGTTTACAAGCCCGMCTCCCAATTCAATTGTTGTTATTGATGCATTGGATGCTACATTTTTAAGACACTGGGGAGATAAGAAAGATTACTTGTATTACATCACTGAGTTTGGTTCTTTGAAAAGAAAACAAGGAGAATCTATATATGATTTTACCAAAAGATTTAATAAAATGTATAGTAAAATTCCAGATGAAATCAAACCCACAGAAACATCATCCAAAATTACTTTTTCCAATGCCTTTGATGCTGAGTTTTCTCTGTTGTTGAGAGAAAGAAGGTCTGATACTCTAATTCTAATGTAGGAAGCAACCATTGAAGTAAAATCTAACATACTAGCAGCAGAGAAATTGAAGTCTAGGGGTGATAGAGACAGGAAAAAACAAAGAGAATAACTCCCTTCTTCTTCTTCACATACAACATATGATTCTAAGATGCACAAAATGGCCAAAATGTTGAAAAACATAACATCTGAAATGTCTAGGCTGAATATGGAAACAAAAAAGCCTAGCATATTGTTGGGCTCCGGATTTATAACATTTTCTTGCTGGTTCTTGAAGACATTGTTTACTCTCCTGAAGACTTTTGTTTAGCAAACGGCACTCTTTCTGTGCTATTCATGTTCTGTTACACATATATGTTCCATTGCATACAGAAACCATGAAGTGCTTCCAAAACCACAAATGAGTGAAGAATTCAACTATAATGTGGATGCACTGTCACCTCTTGGTGCAAATACGGTAAAGGGAAGACAAGGAGTAGTTTATCTCTGGAGCAAAGTTACCAACTGGTGCTTCTGATG
>JASDQU010102476.1:258340-269798 GCA_032191745.1 Picea mariana
GGAGGGTATACCCACGATTATGTGTGGGAGCTTGCACCAGGGTGTAAGTCCGTTAAGCAGGTCGTCAGTGTAACTTTTCCACCCTAGCCCTGCCCCTTCTCGTCTCGTTGTTGCGACATTGGATTTCATCACCAACTAGTGGCTTCGAAATTAGAAGGTCTTGTTTGCTTGGTGATTGCTTCCTAGATTTTGTTTACTAGCGTGTGTTGTTTGTTTCTCAAAGTTGACCATAGGAATTTCTTCGTGGAGCTTTTCACTCGTTTACAATAGCTCCCCCATGTCATTCACATAGAATGTAGGGCTTATCTCCAGAGCATCTGGATGGTTCACAACCCTTTCCTACAGCCACACCTGAGGGCTCTCCTCGGCAAGGTGAAGCAACAGTTGTCACCACACCACAAGTGGAATCAACTGAATCTCTAGAACCTTTTCGAATTACCAATACTAGAGAGGATTTTTGAATTCATCGTGGTGAATGACCTTTTGTGTGATTAAATTCTTCCAGAGAATTAGTTGTTACTTCTTCTGGATCACCCGTTGGGCCTTTTCCTGGTGTTGAAGGCCAAGATCCTTTTTGGTTTTCATGTGATTTCCGCAGGACTCTTTTTAGTCCTGGTTCGCCCGTGGTCTCTGAAATCAACCCTCCGGTGTTTTCTAAGACAGAGACTGTACCAGTGAATACCACTTATCACTTTACTCTCCCTGCTGAGATGGCCCATCTCGCGAACTCTACGAGTGTCCCAACCGGGTTCACTACAGTTGGACTTCCTCCTATACATACCCAGCGAACGCCCAATGTTACTCTGACACTACCACCCGGCTACCATGCATTGAATGATTTGTTGAATGCTTCCAATCCAACACCTCCACAAACCCCTTCTAGTACTCCTGGTGGTCCTTCTTTTCATGGGCACCCTATTCCCGGTTTTATTCCGACACTCCCTCAATTTCCTTCTGGCAATCCTAATCCTAGTGGCACTATCCCGTCCATTGCACCAAACTTGCAGATTCCTGTTGGTGGAAAAGGTGGTACAATTCAATTTCCTCTTACCGGACACAATCCAATTAGTATGCAACCTACGATTGTCACACAACTTTCGGTTGGAACTCCACCTACGATAGGGGGACCAACCCCACCTTTTGGAAAAAATATACCTCCTGCTTTGGCCCAGTATTGGACTCAGATGCTACAAAATCTTCCTCAAACGACTGGGGGGCAATAGCCTACCCCTACTATAGGCCAACCATATCCAGGTATACCCAGACCCNACCATATCCAGGTATACCCAATCTTATTTGGGGTCAGAGTCAGAATGCTCAAACTCAGGTCCCTACTCAAACTCAAGGTTACAATCCTTGGAACTACTATCCTCTCCAACCACCACCGAATCAGCCGGGGTCTTCCCACTATGGACAGACTGTGTATGGTCCTACTGGTTTTCCGACAGGGCTTCCACCCCAAAGTCACCAGTACCCGCAGGTGAATCAACAGTTACCTTTTCTTGCTACTTTGGATTTGCCAGATTTGTCTAGGATTCTAAATGATCCTATTCGTCACTCTCCCCAATGGCCTGCTATTCCAGCCAAGCTTCCATCGGACATTCCTAAATTTGATGGCAAAGTGGGAGAGGACCCAAACAATCATGTTATGACTTTTCACTTATGGTGTTCATCCAACTCGTTGATGGATGAATCTATTCGTTTACGTCTTTTTCAACGAACCCTTATTGGTTCTGCTGCGAAGTGGTATATTGAATTTCCACGAGGTTTCTTCTCTGATTTCAACACCCTAGCTATGGCCTTTCATACACATTACCAGTTACCGATCTGTTATGATACTGGGACTGAGATTTTGAATTTCTTCAAACAGACTAAAGGCACTCATATATCGGATCATATCCATGAGTGGCGAAGGAGAGACGTCTCATTAAACTTGAACTCCCTGATAAGTTACTGGTAGAATGGTTTACGAAATCCTTTGTGAATGAAATTGGTAAGGAAATTTCCATGGGTGGCGTTGTCATGGAAGAACAGGCTATAAGTCATGCTCAATATCTTGATCTCGTTTATTCACAAACGGGAACACTTTACAATTTGCTACCTGAATTACCTCGTCCTGGTACTTCCAGCACTTCAACTACTCTTGCTGCCTCACATGCAGCTGACGGTGTGATTGGTACTACCCAAGCCCACTCACATTTTGTTTCAAGTACAACCCCTAAATCTACTTCTTCTAATGTTCAAAATGCTCCGTCTCCTGCCACTCCCACTGGTAAAACTTCTGAGGTGAATGTTGTCCAATCTACCCCAACCGGTAAAATCAAATCTAAAAAGGGGAGAGGCAAGAATAAGGAGGGAAAAAATAATAATCAACCAGAGCAAACTAAAACCCCTCTTGTTGAAGATCGGAATAAGCGCAAACCACGATACCCTTGCCTTATCTATGGTGATGATCACTACATGAAGGATTGTCCACGACGTGCCGAGGTCACTAAGTTCCTTCAAGGAATGCCCAAACCATCTACACCAGCAGTCTTGTACCAACCCTTCCCATCTCAACAACAGGCTCAGTTGGTCATCCATGAACAACCATCTACTTCTACGACATCATATGTTTTGATGTGTACTGGTGATTCTAAGCCAAACAATGTTGCACTCACAACTAGAGCCAAAGATTATTCTCCGTCTAAGGAGAAGGTTGATGATTTACCTCCTGCTTTGGTACAACCCTCTCCACCGACTCCACCTACAAATGGTCCTCTTCATCTCGAACGACCGAGCCTTGATACAGTCTTGCGACCCCCTAAGGGCATTGTTCAGAAATTGGCTTTCAATCCTCATGCTCGTGCAGCCCAGAACTACAGCATTATTGAAGATCTGGCCCAGGCACCTTCAGTGATGTCATCCCTTGAAGTCCTTTAGTCTTGTCCTACACAACGGAAGGAACTGTTGAAAGATATAGGTGGAATTGACCCAACCGATACGAATTTAATAGTATTTGACTTGGAAGATCATATTCCTAGGTTACCCCCTCAACTCGCGTTCCAGATACAAGTTGTTGTCTTTGACAAGAATATTTGTCGAATTGTTATCGACGAGGGTGCCTCAACGTGTGTAATGTCTTTTGCTTGTTGGAAAGCCATTGGCTCTCCTCCCTTAAATGAATCGCAAAATACTCTGAAAGCCTTCAATGGCTTTGGTTTTAAGCCTTACGGTGTTCTTCCTTCATTGCCTGTTACACTAGAAGGTAAGACGGTCCAAGTTGAAGTGGAAGTCTTCGATGCTCCCCTTGATTATAATCTTCTGCTTGGTCGTAGCTGGATCGATTCCATGCATGCGGTTGTGTCAACACTTTTCCATGTAGTATGTTTTCCTCATCAAGGAAAGGTTGTTACAGTTGACCAACTTGCCTTCTTCAATTCCAATACTCATACTGGCAACGTGCCGTTTATTGCTAAAACCCCACCGGGTTACGAGAATGTCGGGGTAAGACTTTTCAAGGACTCTTCGTTAATGGGTACTTTGCCCATTCCACCGCCCGATGTTCCACGCCCGTCAGTTGCTTATATAAACATGATCTCCATTGTACCTCATGAACTTCCTATGTCTTCCAACCCTTGGATAGTCCCTGACCCTGGGGATCACACTCGTTTCGGCGACGTCCTACCGTTAAGTCAAGTTGAGTTTACATATCAAGCCATTCAATCGACAACACCTTCTACCCCCTCTCTTGATGAGTTGTCTCCCGATCCTTTTCGTGTTATCTTTCCCACTGATGAGATGATCATGTCAGTCATGGAGGACACGCCTTGGGATGATGGGCATCATCGTTCCATCCTTTTTCTGGAGCAACATACTCTTGAGAACTACCGATGGATTTCGACTCCATCGATCGTTGTTGTCATTTCGATGGTTCCCACAACTTCACACGATGTGTTTGCTGAAGGGAACCTCAGTAATATCTCTCCCACGATTCCCATTGACATATCTGTTAAACCTGGGATAGTTTAAAATGTTCATATTGGAGCTTCGTGTTCATATTGTCACCTATACATCTTTGTTCAAAGAATTTCATGACATCTTCACCTGGAGCTACGAAGAGATGCCAGGTATCGACCCTGCAATTATTGTACATGAGATAAAGACATACCCTGGAGCTAAACCTGTCCGGCAATGCCTTCGTCCAGTACACCCACGTAAAGAGATGGCTATCAAGCTTGAAGTTGAAAAACTTCTAAAGGCCGTCTTTATTTATCCGGTGGCTCTGACAGAATGGGTTTCTAACCTTGTACCGATTGATAAGAAAGGTGGTAGTATTCATGTATGTGTTGATTATAGGGATATTAACAAATCCTGTCCCAAAGACAACTTTCCAACCCCTTTCGTCGACCAGATTGTCGATGACTGTGCCGGAAGTGAAATCTTCTCTCTCATGGATGGTTTCTCTGGTATAATCAAATTAACATCGCTCTCGAAGACCAACATGAAACTACTTTTATTTGTCCTTGGGGTAATTTTGCCTATAGGAAACTTCCCTTCGGTCTTAAGAACGTTGGTGCGGCGTTTCAACGTGCTATGTCTTATGTTTTTCATGATATAAAGCATATCATTCAACCCTATTTGAACGATTTACCAACTCATTCTTTGCGTCGCGTCGATCACCCCATTCATCTCTAAGCCATTTTCATTCGTTGTCGGTTCTATCGTATACGTTTAAATCCTCATAAATGCGTTTTTTGCGTAGAATCCAGCCGTCTTCTAGGTTTTATTGTTTCACGTCAAGGGATCAGGGTGGATCCTGTTAAAGTTGAGGCGATTCTTAATCTCCCTCCTCCTTCTACACTGCGCCAGTTGCAAAGTTTGCAGGGGAAAGAAAACTTTCTTCGTCATTTCATCCCTAATTACGCCGAGATTACCCGTGGTTTTACGCGGCTACTGAAGAAAGATTCAGAATTCGTTTGGGATACCATTGCCAACAATGCTTTTGAGGCTTTGAAGTTGTCCCTCACATGAGCTACTCTTCTCTTTCCTCCTGATTATAGTCGTGATTATTTTCTTTATCTTGCTGCCTCGAAGTATACTATCGGCATGGTTCTTGTCCAAGAGGATGATGTGCATGATGAACATGTTATTTATTACTTGAGTCGAAGTCTCACATCAATTGAAATCAAGTATCAACATGTTGAAAAACTGGCCTTGGCTACCGTTCAAGCCGTTCAACGCTTCCGGCATTATATTCTCTCAAGGAAAACTACAGTGATTTCTCATTGCAACCCTATGCAACACATTTTGACACGTCAATTCCTAGGGGGAAAATACTCCAAATGGATTGTCATACTCCAGGAGTTTGACTTGGAATTCGATAGCGCCACGTCTAAGAAATCCTTAGTTTTTGCTGAGTTGATATGTGATTTTCCTCACTCTGCCATGGAAAATGTAGCAGTAGATTCATTACCCGATGAATCTCTTTTCCTTATTAGCACTGACGATCTTTGGTATGGAGATATCATTATATATCTCCAAAACTAGACTTTCCGGCCTGCTTTGTCTAGTACTGAACAACGTCACATCCATTATAAAGCTCGTCAATACATTATCCTTAGGGATACTCTTTACCGTCGGGGAATTGACTTTGTTTTTCGATGTTGTCTAACGTTTGATGAAGCCAAGAAAGCTTTGAATGACTGCCATTCTGGAGCATGTGGTGGTCATATGTCTGGGTATGCTACTGCCCAGAAGATCTTACACGCGGGGTATTTTTGGCCTTCCTTATTCAACGACTGCATTACTGCTATTCAGAAATGCCATGCCTGCAAGACCTACAATCAAAAAATTCAGTCACATCTTGCTCCTCTTCATCCCGTGGTCTCAGTTGGTCCTTTTGCGAAATGGCGCATTGATTTCATGACATGTTACCCTCACTCGGCTAGGGGGCATGGTTACATCATTCTAGGTGTTGATTACTTTACAAAATGGGCCGAGGTGATGCTGACATTCGATAATACTGGAAAGACTGGAGCGTTGTTTCTTTTTAACCATGTCATAGCTCGTTTTGGTGTTCCCCAAGCTATCATCACTTATCACGGTAGTCACTTCAAGAATTTTATGATGTCTGAACTTACGGAAAAGTTGGGTCTTAGTCATGATAACTCAACACCCTATTATCTGCAAGCTAATGGCCAAGTCGAAGTAATCAACAAAATTCTTATAACTATGCTTCCACGGATGATAGGAATTCACAAAACAAGTTGGCACACAATGTTGTTTTCAGCATTGTGGGCATATCGGACATCTGTCAAATCCTCTACTGGGTTTACGCCCTTTCGATTAGTCTATGGTGTGGAAGCCATTCTTCCTATAGAATGCGAGATACCCTCTCTAAAGCTAGCTTTCAAACTCTTACCCAATGCTTCTGCTAAAGAAGAACGTCTATTGTATTTAATGTGATTAGATGAAACTCGATGTGATGCCACTCTAGTTATAGAAGCCCAGAAGAAATGTGTCAAGGCACAATATGACAAGCATGTCAAGCCTCGCGTTTGCTCTGAAGGTGATCTTGTTCTTCTCTATGAACATGATTGAGATGTGTTAGGAGCTGGGAAATTTGAACCAATGTGGCGAGGTCCTTATATTGTTCGCCGAGTTTTGGAAAAAGGAGCATATGAGCTGGTAGATTACGATGGTATCCCTTTGAGTGAACCCAGGAATGGGTTGTACTTGAAGAAGTACTATGCATAAATCATTTGTGCACAAGTACTTGTATTTTATGTATCATACTTTGTGTGTGTTACTTTAGTTTGCTTTTGACGTTATTTGGTCTCTGCCCTTATGTGATGTTGTCTTTGATTGCCAGATGTCAGAATCTTCGCTACCCTATATTGGCTTCGCTGATGGTGCTAGCCATAGTACTTGAAACCTAGGTTCCGTTGTGTGGGAAATCTATGCCCCAACAAACGAACTTGTATCTTTACGAGGTGTATGCCTTGGCAATGAAACCAACAACATTGTAGAGTATAGCGCCGTTATTGAATTATTGGTTGATGCTATCTCACTCGGAATTCATCATTTGGTTGTGTGACTCGATTCGCAGCTTGTAGTACTATAGTTAAGTAATATCTACTCTATTCGAAGTCCTACTTTGTTATGGGTGTATTTGCGAATTCGCCTCTTGGAACGTTATTTTGATCACATTGAATATCAGCATATTCCTAGATGTCTTAATACATTAACAGATGCATTAGCTAATTATGTATTGGACAGACATATGAACCATTTATAGATTAAACACATCAAAATTCACATATTATAAAGTAAACCGGTAGAAACCATCTGTATATATAATGATCAAAAGAGTTTTTACAAAACGTTTGTCCGGAGACCAAAATATCAAAATTTGAAGCTTATAGCTTCTACAAAATGACGTCATGGATGACGTTCACAGTAACACACGACTTCCCTAGCAACCCTACGGAGCAGTCGACTCATAGTTGCTGATACCCCTATAGTGTGACGCTGATTGCATCGTGGAACCTCTTCCAGAGTCATATCTGGAATGTCTATTGTCAGGCCCTCTAAATTCTGTTCCACCACCTAATAATACTCATCATACTATGGTGGTGGTGCTACCCCTCCTTGCCGTTGGATAGGATAAGTGCCAGGAGGTCTATACGGTCTAACATCTGTGTTATCAACAAACATTTTGTGTTAGTCTTCGGATAAATATATATAAAACAAAAACATTTAAATATGATAAAAATTCACAAAAACATTTAAAAAGAGAAAATGTGTGTACTTCTTACCAAGGTCACCCCACTGAGCATCCTTAGGCAATGCCAAATCTGGATATCCTCGGAAATCCAACCCAACATAAGTGTAGTCATTGACCATTAACATCTGGGTTTGAAGCCAGTCAAAGAAAATATCGTCGTACTTGACAATTGGTCCTGCCACGTGCCGGGCCATGAGATGAAACCATCTCAGCATCCTTGGATCCCTAGGACCCGGTAGGTTCCACTCAATATGTAGTCTAAATATGGGGACCCTCTCAAGGAAGAAGGACACTAACAAAGATCCATACCCGAATTGTTTCAATTCACCTTTCCTACATTTGGTTAATTGCTTTTTGATACTGCGAAGCATAGCATCTGCCCAGTTGAATACTCGAGGCTCAGTACACTCGATGGCATACTAGAAGTAGCTTTGTAATGCCATATGTGGAGCAGAACTCCTAGCCATCCGAGCTATAGTAAAAAGAATAGTGCGGAGGGTCAAGTCTTGTACCCCCCAGATAGCCACTTTTCCTTTTTTCCTCTCATCCTTAGGTACACAGTATTGATTGCAGTACTCACTCATCTTTAGCCCACCACCTCTACTACCGGTCAGGCTGACATAATACCCGTGCCTGGACAATCCAGTAAAAAATTATATGTCCTCAATGTCTATGGACAGTGTGTGAGCTCCCACATGAAAAACATGTTTATCTGGGTCCCACATACGGACCAGGTACTCTAGTAGTCTGACTTGGGCCCTCATGCCCGAGATGCGAAAGTATTTTAAGAGCCCACAATATCTCAATGAAGCTATGGTGGGAGGATGATTCTTAGCCATTGCATTATCCTCTTCATGTTCCCTTTCATGCCACTCAAGCACCATGTTGCTGGTCAAATATCTGCACAAGGAGCATAAAAGGAGGATTAATAACTTTTTCATGCCTTAGAGTTTTTTCATTTGGCTAAAAATTTAAATTTTTTTTGGTTTCTGCGGTTCTCGCAGGTGCCTCATTTGCACAGTGTGAGAACCTCGCAGGTGGCTCAAGGCTCACCTACGAGAATGCATCATTCTCGCAGGTCCCGTATGGGCTGCCTGTGAGAATGACTATGCACATGTAGGGTTCAAAAAACAACTTGAAACTGAAGAATTAACCAATGAAATTAAAAACTTGAACCATGAAAATGTCAAGGATGAAGAGCTTACCTTAATGTTGTAGACGGCTCATTGAATGGTCTCTTGTAGCTACCGCACATTGATGCCAAAATCAGAGAGTAAAAAGGGGGTTTTGGAGCTCAATAGTGGAAATGTAAAATGGTATGGTAAAAAAGAGTTTTGACTCATTTTATTTACTTTTCCTATATCATTTTGGGTTTTTTGATTATTTATTGACTAAACCCTAATCCCTAATGTCATGATGAGTGTAATTCTTGCAAGTGTGATGTTTTTAATGATTCAATACAGGGTTATGAACATATTTTTCTTCGTTATAGCGTGTTGCTGATTTTTTTTTATGGTTTTTACATAAAACCTCGAGCGTCGTTTTTTTCTGTTCTTGCGCTCGTAAAAAACATGAGAACATGTTCGAGCATACTTTTATCACTTTTTCGGGCTCAACAAGGTTATATGAAAAATGAACCCCCCTGGAGTCCTCTTTAATCTCTTTTCAGACTCTCTAAACATGAAAAGATCGCCGAGTGACCTTGTTATTTTCATGCTTGATTAAGTATTTGAAGTACGCGTCTGGTGAGCGATAATTTCTCTCTTTTTTCGGTCTCGTCCAGACTATTTTACGAAAAAGGAACTGAGAGAGTTATCTTTTAAGTGTTTTTCCAAACTCTATAATCTTGAAAAACCTTCGATTTTACTATCTTTGGACTCGTTAAACAAACATTGATAGACCCGTGATGGGACCGAACCACTCCTTCTTAGGGTTTGTTAAGTATACTCTGAGGGACTCATCTGAAGGATGAGCTTATATCAACAAGCATATTTTATCCTCCTCAAGCTTGCGTAAAAATAAAAAGGTACTTGCCAGAAATGGTGGGGGAAAATTTGGGAAAGGGATATGTTTCATTTTCGTATTGATTGGTAGTAAGTGTCGCTCTTGAACATGACACCCACTATTCATCATTTGAAGTCAGTTTGGGAAATCCATTTGTCTCTCTTTCGGTTGATTACAAGGTCATTCCATGTGTTTTCTTTGAGTCAATGCTGCCAAATCATTGGTCGTGTCATTCATATGTTCAAGAGAAGTCCATCTGAAACCTATATTGAGTCGGCCATCTGCAGTTATCCATTCTCTTCGAGTCAGCCTTCCCTGTGTCCAGTCCAAATTGCAACATGCTCTGTTTCACTTTCAAGCTCTTTTACTCATTTCATGTCATTGATGGGGGATACATTAAGGCCCTCCTGTGATGAGTTTTGTTCCATTGACGTCATCTCATTATCCAGAATCAAGGCTTAGAAATTATTTAGTACCTTGGAGCTTGCATGCCTCAATGGCATGTTTCCTCACTTTCGACAGTGGGTTTACATCATTGACCCATGATCGAAAGATCTCTTCGGATGTTTGACATCAACTCATTTATTCACACTCAATGGATTGTACTATGGTACCTTGGGAGACATTGACATCAATGGTGATTTCCCTCGCACTTGTTAACGGTTTAGGACCGATAATCAAGTGGTTTCTACCATGTTCGACTTCAACACATGTAATCACATGGTTAGATTCATACTTTCAGGCGACAAATTGAAGACCCTGGATATTATCTTGGTGATCCAGGTTGTGATGGAGTATGTATAATTTGCGACACATAGATCCACTGTTTATGTTTCGTGGCTATGTCGTCTTGATTTGAAATTTCTTGCATAGATCCACAGTGTATTCCGGTGGCTATGCTACATTTTGATGGCATGGATCCATAGTGTATGATTGGTGGACATGACCCATGTCTATAATGTCATCAATCTGTGATATGAGTATGGGAATGCCTACCTCAGAATTGATATACAAGATTTTCTGCAGATGCTTGGTTGTTCGCAAGTTTCCGATTAGATGTGCTCCTGGTTCTCGACACACACATGCAGCTTACAAAGTTTATCAGCTGTCATTGGTTCCAAACTCATACTTTGGGGAACATTCTATTACCCATGATTTTGGTCATCATGATGATGTATTGATGATGGTGTATTCAGGCTCTTTATTAGAACTTTTTCCTGAGAAAAGTTACCTTCATCTCTTTCCAGAAATCACATTTTTTGAGGACTGTTCGTAGGTTGCTAGTATATTTTCTTGCGAGAATGCATGATTCTCACAGGCTGATTTAAGCCAAGGTGCGAGAAGTTCACACTTTGTTGTATTGCTAGGGTGAAAACTCTTTCTAAAGAAGGGAAAAAGATTAATTCTTGAAGCATCTAGAAGGGAATCTTCTAGAAGGATGAGATGGCATTTGAATGGTTATCCTAGTACTGGATTCCCTGATATTTTGGGATCATTCTTATCCAAGTAACAAATTCATTCTCTCCTATATATTGAGTGAATTCTCATGGAAAAGGTTAAGAAAACAAGGTTAAACAAGACATTGAAGAATTGGTGAAAGATTGTGTGAAGGACTGAAGCTACAACAGCTAGGAAACTCCAGCAAGTTTATCAAAGGTGGTTGATCTTCTTCATGCAAGTGAGCAA
>JASDQU010102476.1:274740-291768 GCA_032191745.1 Picea mariana
TTACACATATATGTTCCATTGCATACAGAAACCATGAAGTGCTTCCAAAACCACAAATGAGTGAAGAATTCAACTATAATGTGGATGCACTGTCACCTCTTGGTGCAAATACGGTAAAGGGAAGACAAGGAGTAGTTTATCTCTGGAGCAAAGTTACCAACTGGTGCTTCTGATGTTGTTGAAGTTGTTAAATGGTTTGCAAAGAGACATGGGGTTATTGCTATCCCTGGTGGTGCTAGTGGAGGACCAGGGTATGTTTGTGTTTTATTTGGGAATGCTTTCGGCAATATTATTCAAGATGTGAAAATGGTTAAAGTCATCATTTACTTCAGTTTTTGGGGTTATTGGGCAATATGAAAAATGCCAAGATAAGCTAAACATAGTGCTCATAGCTGGCAAAACCCAATAGCTGGCATCAAAGTATTTAAATTCGTGCATAACGCAGGGAAACCATTTTTGTAACTCCTTATTCATCTAGGGCAAAGCCACGCATTGCCAGAGGTCAGAAACGTTATGTAACATTGCCAGAGAGAGCTGGAAACGTTATGTAACACTGCCAGAGATTTGAAACGTGGTGTAACATTGCCAGAGAGAGCTGGAAACATTATGAAACATTGACAGAGACCAAAAACGTTATGGAAAGAGATGCCACGATTGCCAGAGATAAAAAACGTTATGGAAAGAGATGCCACGATTGCCAGAGATAAAAAACGTTATGGAAAGAGATGCCACGCATTTCCAGAGATCTGGAACGCTATGTAAAGAGATGCCATGCATTGTCAAAGGGTTGGAAAATGTTGGAAAAACGTGAGGCTATGCTCAAGAAAAGAAAGAATGTAGAGAGCCATGCGTGGGGGGATCTGAAATGTGATAGAGTTGTGATAGAGATAGACAGAGCATAGGGTAGAAGAATAGAGGAATGAGAGTCTCCAAGCAGTTGTATTGTCCTTTTCATCTTCAATAAAAATAGTGAGAGTTCCAGTTATCCGATTTATGTTCTTGCCATTTTAGCTGTGAGTTATTTTATTTGCTAGTATGTGTTGATTTAGAGAACAGACTGTTGACAGAGAAGGCAGGCCCCCCTTTGCTAGAAACAGAGCTGATACATTGTGTTTACAGTAGATTTCATATTTGATTTCATCTTTCAGTAGTTTTCTCAGTGGTTTAATAGAAGTAGTATTTCATTTCATTACAACCGAGGGTTTAGCTTTATCTTTCCCGCCATTGATTTCATTTCTTCAGTTTTCACATTTAGACTGCTTAACATTCAGGAATTAGTTTGGGTATCTCATGAGATAAAGAAGTTTCTTTTGATTTCCATAGAAAGTTTCATAGGATGGTTGATGAGTTGTGTGGAGTGATAAGTAGCAAGAACTTAACTGTTTTCAGTTTATCTTTTACATGCATATACAGAACAGTACCGGTTAGTACCGAGTAGTACCGGGTAGTGCGGAGCAGAGTAGAGTAGAGTACAGTAGCTCTTTCCAGCGAGTTTCTTTTAAGTTTAGAGATTATTTTGGCATCCTTTAAACCCCCTCTTCAACCCTGCATTTCCTGTGCTGGTTCCTCTAAGTCTACCTTCCCGGGTTGACAATTAAATGTTGATTTACATGGTATATCTACAGCTCGACACATACCTACATAGGAAGGTGGATCCATAAATCCTAACCAGTTTAGGAGGCCTAACAATGTCCTTCAATTTTTTCCCAAAGAAAGGAGAAATCAAGAAGATCATAAAGTTTTGTCTCCTTTTCAAAATAATGCAGTCAAATAAGTTGAAGAAATTGATGACACTTAATAAGATTCTATAGTGCATTTAAATTATACACAATTACCTCCCACTCATTTGACACAACAAGATTATGAAGATTCTCTTATACTAAATCAGTTTTAGGAACAGGATGACGAAGAAATTATCCAAAAAGAACCTAAAAGAAAAAAATATTATCTTAGTTCCAGATCAAATACACCAAAGGTGGATATACCTGTTCCAACTAAAAAGACTAATGCTCTAGTTAAATCATGGGTCAGTAAAGAAAGTTATGAAAAGTGTGGTGTTGGATGTAATTGTGGCTAACATACCTCCCAAATTTGGGATGCTTCTGTCAAGATCATGGGATAAAAAAGTAGGAGGCACACTACAAATGGATCTCAATTATGCTACCATACTTGTGTTTGGTGGAGAACATCAAAAAATATATAGGGAAGTGAGGTTTGATTACTTGGTAAGTGATCATGATAATTGTTACACATCAAAATTACTCACTTCGATAGTGTCGCAAGAGTCGTCATCGTAAGTGTCACATGTGTCGCATTTTGCTCACAAGTGTTGCAAGTGTCAAGGAAAGCATACTGTCATGATGCCTATGTCGTGCATATAATGACATCAAGAAGACACTTAACACACATCAAACACTTGATTTGGAAGAGGAGGAATGCTTAACTAGAGTCATGAACCTTTTTCCATCTGAAAGAAGCCAAAAAACTAGGTTTTTGGAGGGGAGCGCTCCCCTATACCTCTTCTGGGAGTGCTGGCGCCCCCCCTCACACTATTTGGGAGCACTATAAATTTTCCTTGGCCCTTCTGGAGGAGAGATATTGACTTTAGGATCACTGGCGCCACCCTAAAGCCTACTAGGGAGCGCTACAGGGCTCTGATGGCCCTTTTGAGGGAGCACTGCCTATTCTGGGCAGTCGTTAAGTGGTTGAGATGAATGGGGGAAGGATACATTCATTCTTGGAGGTTAGTTGGGTTCGAATACTCAATCAAGCCATGATCTTAGGGCATATACTCAACTGAAGGAGGCAAATTCTCAACTTCCCCAAGGATATCTCAAGTGGTTAAAGCCTCTCCAAGGTTATATAAGCAAGCTTTCTCATGGTGAAAAGGGACTGGAAACGGAGAATCACACCAAACTTATGATCTTATAAGTGGTGTTGGAACAAAGATATTTTGGAGGCAAGAGACCTATGATCTCACAGGGAGAAATCAGTGAAGTTGTCATCATTCGGATCGTGGATATTTTGAGCAAGGGTTAGACAAGGAGGACTTGACGAAACTGTTGCAATCCATCTACGGCTGTAAGTAATGTTTTGTCCTTATTAATATAATTTAATTGGCCTATTTCTTTCTAATCCATGTTCAATCTCACATGAATTTGTCTCTTTAGTAGATAGATCTATTTAGGGATAACCTTGATAGAGTAGGAAGTGGTCGTACTTTGTTTGTCTACAGGATTCATCGAGGAGCGAAAGATTGGAGCTCAACTCGGAGCGTGCAGGGACAAACGTCGATTAAAGGTACTCCTCTTCTCCTTCCTTCTCACACACTGGTCCACCTAGATCTAAAAGGAAGTCAGTGACCATGATAAGAAATTTCTATTTTAGAGTTAAGATTCTATCTCTTTGAGGAGATCTACCTGTCCGCAGGGAGATTTCCCTACAACAGAAACCAGCGACCATACTGGGGATCGAATCGAAACTTTTGGTTTTGATTTTTCCTCATGGACCTTGTCTTAACCTTTTATTTTTCTTATGCCTTGTTCACCCCTTCATATATGATTGCACTTGCTGATTGACTCTTTACTCCATCACACTCAGCTTGACTGTCAAAATTCCATTGAAATTTTGGGTTTTTTGGACCTTTTTCTGAGCTTTAGGACTCCAGCGCTCCCTTGCCTTGTTAGCAGAGCACCAGTACTCCCTTAAGCTACTAGACAGAGCTTTATAATGCCCTGGTGTCCCTTACACCAGAGCGGCAGCCCCTATTTTCACAAAATCCCTTCAAAAAATTGCATTTTTTGAGGTTAAAAACCCTGTTCCTTACTTGCTGAGTTACTTTGTGATTTAATGATTCTTCTTTTGACCTTTGACATGCTTCCTCCTGAGAAGTAAACACCTTTTTGTTCATATTTTATGCCCTTATTCATTCTTTTTGAGTTTTTGTTGTTGAGAGCTTGAAATCGATCCCCTGCTTTCTTCTCTCCTATCCGACTGAGCGAGAACTCTAGTGAAGGACATTAGAAGTCTGTGACTCTTCTCATTTGGTTCTTTAAGGTCATCTGATCCAATCTTTCTCCTTCCTTTTGCGTTTTTGGTTTTCTTTCTCTTGTTTGATTGCGAAAGGGTGTGTTGTTTGTGCGAAATTTGCATTTTCTTGTCCGAATCTCCTTGATCTGAAAGGGTAGTTGGCAGGACAAGTTTTTCATTGAATTGATCATCATTCGCATGAAAACAACAAAAGTACATATTAATGATTAGTTTGCATATTAGTTTGCATTTCTGAAATGTTGTAGCATCATATTGGATTTGATTGAGAACAAAATTGATTAAGGGCATTCCTTATCAAGTGTTTGATAGTGAAAATGACTCTTCCTCTTTCCCTTAAATAGGTGTTCATTGAAAAGAAATGATTGCTTATCATATTTCATGCACATTTTTGGGAATTGAGACATCATTCCATCAGTTTCACTTTCGTACACCCTCTGAGTAAACAACAACCATTAAAATCAATGCTTAACTAAAATCTATCATACTTTTTACATCTTTGTTAGCAAACCTACATTAGTTTAAGGTGTAGGGCTTTGGAATAGGTTGAAAGGATAACTTTCCAAAGCTATCAAACAAACTTAGTATCTTGTAGTAGGGAGAGTCAAATCCAATTGTCATATTAGTCTGCCTGGGATCCCCCTCTCACACAGGGGTTACGCATGAGGTCGCATTCGGGTGAGTTACGGAGATTATCCCTCCGTGGTTCAACTGTTTGTAGTGGTCGGATCGTATATTGGGGGTCACTTAGAGGTATACACACGATTATGTGTGGGAGCCTTTAGGTTGATTTTGGACTTGTTATCCTACCCATATGTTCTGATTGGACTATCGACTATACCCACCCAGGGGCTGAATATGAGTTGGTGACCTTAGTAGCCATAATCTTTAGGGTCTCACACAAGGTGACGGTGAAGGGAAGTCTCACTGTACCTGGAACAGACGTTGGTCAAACTCACTCGGGCTCCTTGAAGGGTAAATCCACAATTACTGCATGGAAGCTTGCACCAAGGCGTAAGTCCGTTAAGCAAGTCGCCAACGTAACTGATCCACCCGCTCTATCCCCGCCCCTTCCTGTTTTGATCTCGTGATGTTGGATTTCATCACCAACTAGTGGTTTCATCATAGGAAGGTTTGTTTGATTGATTGCTTCTCAGATTCACAGCGTATGTTATTTGTTTTACTTAGTGGACCTTAGTGTTACCCATGATTTTGGTCATCATGATAATGTATTGATGATTGTGTATTCAGGCTCTTCATTAGAACTTTTTCCTGAGAAAAGTTACCTTCATCTCTTTCCAGAAATCACATTTTTTGAGGACTGTTCGCAGGTTGCTAGTATATTTGCCTGCGAGAATGCATGATTCTTGCAGACTGCTTTAAGCCAGGGTGCGAGAAGTTCAAACTGTGTTGTATTGCTAGGGTGCGAACTCTTTCTAAAGAAGGGAAAAAGATGAATTCTCGAAGCATCTAGAAGGGAATCTTCTAGAAGGATGAGATGGCATTCAAATGGTTATCCTAGTACCGGATTCCCTGATATTTTGGAATCATTCTTATCCAAGTAACCAATTCATTCTCTCCTATATATTGAGTGAATTCTCATGGAAAAGGTTAAGAAAACAAGGTTAAACAAGACATTGAAGAATTGGTGAAAGATTGTGTGAAGGACTGAAGCTACAACAGCTAGGAAACTCCAGCAAGTTTATCAAAGGTGGTTGATCTTCTTCATGCAAGTGAGCAAGTGTGTGTGTCGGAGCCAAGGGTCATTGAAAGGAAGTTTGCAACATCAAGGCTCAGGTTGTAATCTTTAATTTCCATCAATATGATACAGTAATATGTCCCTTTCCCATAAAGTTAGTTTTACTTTATTGTATAACTCCTTGATCATATACATAGATTGACTGTTGAATAGATTGTGCTTTCTTCACTTCGGTTGGTTTGTATTGTTTTGGTCTTGACTGTACGAGAGCACTGGAGTGAAGCGGGAGCAACAAAGATCAAAGGAAGCGATCATAAGGTATGTTCTTTGTCCTTACCTTCTAGTACATTCAATAGTTAAAATCTAGGGAAAGAGTATTATTTTGTCTTGCTTTGTTCTAGATCTAGGTGGATCTAGGGAGATCGATTTGTGTCCGCACTTACAGATTTATCCAATAAAAAAATTGGCGACTCCACTGGGGATCAATCCCATTTTCTTTGTGGCTTTTTGTGTTTGTCTGTGGCCATTTGCTCTGGTTTCATTTTTCTCCAGTCCTATCAGTCTCTGAGTCTTCAGGATATCCTGATAGACCTTCTGAGTCCAGAAGCCTTTTTGAATTTTACTTCATTTTTCAAATTTTTGGATATGTTCAGGATTTCTCACACTGCACTTCATTGCAGCCTGCGAGAATTGGTAAGGTTTGCACCCTGTCCATAGGTTTCAGTGCGAGGTTCTCGCACCCTGCTCAAGGGTCACCTACGAGAATCAATGATTCTCACACTGTATAATATTGCTTGCCTGCGAACATGCTTTTTCAAAATTTTGAATTTGAGGTTTGGTCTTTTTAACTGCCCAGATCAATTGAATTACCTCTTATGAGTTTCTTGGACCATTGATTGATATATATTTTACCTTTGTTTGCATGTATGAATAGTCTTAGGGTTTTAAGGCTTTTCTTGTCATTTGTGGCTTGCTTTTCGTTTCTTGACTCTTCTTATCAAAACCATTCTATTTGACTTCAGATTCTGAGTGTGTTTGATTAGGTGAGAACCAGTGATTAGTTGAAGGTTAAGTTTTCTTGGTTTTCTCATTTGTTTATGGTTTGAAAGATTATTTTCTCTTGAATTTGAAAAGACTATATTGATTTGCTCTTTATTTTTGCTTTCATTGAAAGAGTAGATTGGGTTATTTTCTTGTCCATTGATTTGATTTTTTGTGCTCTCATTGGTATAGTGAGGGTCCTTTTTGGAAAGTGAACAACAAGCTTTTATTTCAAAAAATTGTTTTTGTATTTAGAAAACATTGAAAAATCAAATTTTAGAGATTGTTGAAGCATTTGAAAAAGATACAATAGAGAATTTTCATTTGATAAGTGATTGTTTGCATTGACATTTGAAAGGAAATTTTGCATATAGTTCAGGGTTGATCTGGAAAATTTCACTCTCTCCCATACATAGGATTCATTGAACGAAAAGTGATACATTTCATTCTCATCCTTGCATTATTGGGTCAGAGTCATACAACATAAGTTTCACTTCTGTTACCTTTGAGTAAACAACAGCTCTTAAAAACACTGCGTAATCTTAAAATTTATCTAGTAACTCTTTTCTAGGGATCTTTTACACCAACATTTAGTTAGGCTAGTGCTTTGGAGTAGGAAGAGAGATACACTCTCCAAAAGCTCAAAACACACAATAGCATCTTGAGTTAGGGAGTGTTAAATTCCATTTGCAACATATTGTCCTGGGAAGCCCTTCTCACACAAGGGTCAAGCACTAGGTTGCATTGATGTTGGCAGAGTTACTCACACTGCTTTGTTGACATCCGTGTAGAGATTGCACGTATTACGGGGGTCACTCAGAGGTATACCCACAATGATGAGTGGAAGCCTTTTGAGTTGATTTCGGGCTAGATACCCTGCCCTTGCATGTGGATTAGACTGTCGACTGTTCCCCCAGGCTTTACTATTGTTTGTGGTGACCTTAGTGGCCTATCTCTCTAGGTTCTTACCCAAGGTGAATGTGGAGGGGAAAGTCTTCACAGTACCTGGAATTGACGTTGATCAAAATCACTCGGGATCCTTGGAGGGTATACCTACGATTATGTGTGGGAGCTTGCACCAGGGTGTAAGTCCGTTAAGCAGGTCGTCAGCGTAAATTTTCCACCCTAGCCCCGCCCCTTCTCATCTCGTTGTTGTGACATTGGATTTCATCACCAACTAGTGGCTTCGAAATTAGAAGGTCTTGTTTTCTTGGTGATTGCTTCCTAGATTTTGTTTACTAGCATGTGTTGTTTGTTTCTCAAAGTTGACCATAGGAATTTCTTCATGGAGCTTGTCACTCATTTACAATAGCTCCCCCACGTTGTTCACATAGAATGTAGGGTTTATCTCCAGAGCATCTGGATGGTTCACAACCCTTGCCTACAGCCACACCTGAGGGCTCTCCTCGGCAAGGTGAAGCAACAGTTGTCACCACACCACAAGTGGAATCAACTGAATCTCTAGAACCTTTTCGAATTACTAATACTAGAGAGGATTTTCGAATTCGTCGTGGTGAACGACCTTTTGTGTGATTAAATTCTTCTGGAGAATTAGTTGTTACTTCTTTTGGATCACCCGTTGGGCCTTTTCCCAGTGTCGAAGGCCAATATCCTTTTTGGTCTGCAGGTGATTTCCGCAGGACTCTTTTTAGTCCTGGTTCGCTTGTGGTCTCTGAAATCAACCCTCCAGTGTTTTCTGAGACAGAGACTATACCGATGAATACCACTTATCACTTTACTCTCCCTTCTGAGATGGCCCATCTCATGAACTCTACGAGTGTCCCAACTGGGTTCACTACAGCTGGACTTCCTCCTATACATACCCAGCGAACGCCCAATGTTACTTCGACACTACCACCTGGCTACCATGCATTGAATGCTTTGTTGAATGCTTCCAATCCAACACCTCCACAAACCCCTTCTAGTACTCCTGGTGGTCCTTCTTTTCATGGGCACCCTATTTCTGGTTTTATTCCAACACTCCCTCAATTTCCTTCTGGCAATCCTAATCCTAGTGGCAAAATCCCATCCGTTGCACCAAACTTGCAGATTCCCGTTGGTGGAAAAGGTGGTACAATTCAATTTCCTCTTACCAGACACAATCCAATTACTATGCAATCTACGATTGGCACACAATTTTCGGTTGGAACTCCACCTATGATAGGGGGACAAACCCCACCTTTTGGAAAAAATATACCTCCTGCTTTGGCCCAGTATTGGACTCAAATGCTACAAAATCTTCCTCAAACGACTAGGGGGCAACAACCTGCCCCTACTATAGGCCAACCATATCCAGGTATACCCAATCCTATTTGGGGTCAGATTCAGAATGCTCAAACTCAGGTCCCTACTCAAACTCAAGGTTACAATCCTTGGAACTACTATCCTCTCCAACCACCACCGAATCAGTCGGGGTCTTCCCACTATGGACAGATTGCATATGGTCCTACTGGTTTGCCGACAGGGCTTCCACCCCAAAGTGACCAGTACCCGTAGGTGAATCGATAGTTACCTTTTCTTGCTACTTTGGATTTGCCAAATTTGTCTAGGATTCTAAATGATCCTATTCGTCACTCTCCCCAATGGCCTGCTATTCCAGCCAAGCTTCCATTGGACATTCCTAAATTCAATGGAAAAGTGGGAGAGGACCCAAACAATCATGTTATGACTTTTCACTTATGGTGTTCATCCAACTCGTTGATGGATGACTCTATTCGTTTACGTCTTTTTCAACGAACCCTTACTGGTTCTGCTGCGAAGTGGTATATTGAATTGCCACGAGGTTTCTTCTCTGATTTCAACACCCTAGCTATGGCCTTTCTTACACATTACCAGTTACCGATCCATTATGATACTGGGACTGAGATTTTTACTTCCTTCAAACATACTAAAGGAACTCATATATCGGATCATATCCATGAGTGGCGAAGGAGACGACGTCTCATTAAACTTGAACTCCCTGATAAGTTACTGGTAGAATGGTTTACGAAATCCTTTGTGAACGAAATTGGTAAGGAAATTTCCATGGGTGGCGTTGTCATGGAAGAGCAGGCTATAAGTCATGCTCAATATCTTGATCTCGTTTATTCACAAACGGGAACACTTTACAATTTGCTACTTGAATTACCTCGTCCTGGTACTTCCAACACTTCAACTACTCCCGCTGCCTCGCATGTAGCTGACAGTGTGATTGGTACTGCCCAAGCCCACTCACATTATGTTTCAAGTACAACCCCTAAATCTACTTCTTCTAATGTTCAAAATGCTCCGTCTCCTGCCAGTCCCACTGGTAAAACTTCTGAGGTGAATGTTGTTCAATCTACCCCAACCGGTAAAAACAAATCTAAAAAGGGGAGAGGCAAGAATAAGGAGGGAAAAAATAATAATCAACCAGAGAAAACTAAAACCCCTCCTGTTGAAGATCGAGATAAGTGAAAACCATGATACCCTTTCCTTATCTGTGGTGATGATCACTACATGAAGTATTGTCCATGACGTGCTGAGGTCACTAAGTTCCTTCAAGGAACACCCAAACCATCTACACCAACAGTCTTGTCCCAACCCTTCCCGTCTCAACAACAGGCTCAGTTGGTCATCCATGAACAACCATCTACTTCTACGACATCATATCTTTTGATGTGTACTGGTGATTCTAAGCCAAACAACATTACACTCAAAACTAGAGACAAAGATTATTCTCCGTCTAAGGAGAAGGTTGACGATTTACCTCCTGCTTTGGTACAACCCTCTCCACTGACTCCACCTACAAACGGTCCTCTTCATCTCGAACGACCGAGCCTTGATACAGTCTTGCGACCCCCTAAGGGAATTGTTTGAAAATCGGCTTTCAATCCTCATGCTCATGCGGCCCAAAACTACAACATTGTTGAAGATCTGGCCCAGGCACCTTCAGCGATGTCAGCCCTTGAATTCCTTCAGTCTTGTCCTCCACAATGGAAGGAACTGTTGAAAGTTGTAGGTGGAATTGACCCAACCGATACAAATTTAATATTCTTTGACTTGGAAGATCATATTCCTAGGTTACCCCCTCAACTCACGTTCCAGATACAAGTTGTTGTCTCTGACAAGAATATTTGTCGAACTGTTATCGACGAGGGTGCCTCAACGTGTGTAATGTCTTTTGCTTGTTGGAAAGCCATTGGCTCTCCTCCCTTAAATGAATCACAAAATACTCTGAAAGCCTTCAATGGCTTTGGTTTTAAGCCTTACGGTGTTCTTCCTTCGTTGCCCGTTACACTAGAAGGTAAGACGGTCCAAGTTGAAGTGGAATTCTTCGATGCTCCCCTTGATTATAATCTTCTGCTTGGTCGTAGCTGGATCGATTCCATGCGTGAGGTTGTGTCAACACTTTTCCATGTAGTATGTTTTCCTCATCAAGGAAAGGTTGTTACAGTTGACCAACTTGCCTTCTTCAATTCCGATACTCATACTGGCAACGTGTCGTTTATTGCTAAAACCCCGCCGGGTTACGAGAATGTCGAGGTAGGCCTTTTAAAGGACTCTTTGTTAATGGGTACTTTGCCCATTCCACCGCCTGATGTTCCACGCCCGTCAGTTACTTCTATCAACATGATCTCCACTGTACCTCATGAACTTCCTGTGTCTTCCGACCCTTGGATAGTCCCTGACCCTGGGGATCACACTCATTTCAGCGACATCCTGCCGTTAAGTCCGGTTGAGTCTGCATATCAGGCCATTCAATCGACAACACCTTCTACCCCCTCTCCTGATGAGTTGTCTCCCGATCCTTTTCGTGTTATCTTTCCCACTGACGAGATGATCATGTCAGTCATGGAGGACACGCCTTGGGATGATGGGCATCATTGTTCCATACTTTTTCTGGAGCAACATACTCTTGAGAACTACCAATGGATTTCGACTCCGTCGACCATTGTTGTCATTTCGACGATTCTCACAACTTCACACGATGTGTTTTCTTGAGGGAACCTTAGTAATATCTCTCCCACGATTCCCATTGACATATCCGTTAAACCTAGGATAGTTGAAAATGTTCATATTGGAGCTTCGTGTTCTCCCGACGAAATTGTCACCTATACATCTCTGTTCAAAGAATTTCATGACATCTTCACCTAGAGCTACGAAGAGATGCTAGGTATCAACCTTGCAATTGTTGTACATGAGATAAAGACATACCCAGGAGATAAACCTATCTGGCAACGCCTTCGTCCAGTACACCCATGTAAAGTGACGGCTATCAAGCTCGAAGTTGAAAAACTTCTAAAGGCCGGCTTTATTTATCCAGTGGCTCTGACAGAATGGGTTTCCAACCTTGTACCGATTGATAAGAAAGGTGGCAGTATTCGTGTATGTGTTGATTATAGGGATATTAATAAATCCTATCCCAAAGACAACTTTCCAACCCCTTTCGTCGACCAGATTGTCGATGACTATGCCGGAAGTGAAATCTTCTCTCTCATGGATGGTTTCTCCGCTATAATCAAATTAACATCGCTCCCGAAGACCAACATAAAACTTCTTTTATTTGTCCTTGGGGTAATTTTGCCTATAGGAAACTTCCCTTCGGTCTTAACAACGTTGGCACGATGTTTCAACGTGCTATGTCTTATGCTTTTCATGATATAAAGCATATCGTTCAACCCTATTTGGATGATTTACCAACTCATTCTTTGCGCCGTGTCGATCACCCCACTCATCTCTAAGCCATTTTCATTCGTTGTCGGTTCTATCGTATACATTTAAATCCTCATAAATGCGTTTTTTGCGTAGAATCCGGCCATCTTCTAGGTTTTATCGTTTCACGTCAAGGGATCAGGGAGGATCCTCTTAAAGTTGAGGTGATTCTTAATCTCCCTCCTCCTTCTACACTGCGCCAGTTGCAAAGTTTGCAGGGGAAAGAAAACTTTCTTCATCATTTCATCCCTAATTACGCCGAGATTACCCGTGGTTTTACGCGACTACTAAAGAAAGATTCAGAGTTCGTTTGGGATACCGTTGCCAACAATGCTTTTGAGGCTTTGAAGTTGTCCCCCACACGAGCTACTCTTCTCTTTCCTCCTGATTATAGTCGTGATTATTTTCTTTATCTTGCTGCCTCAAAGTATACTATCAGCATGGTTCTCATCCAAGAGGATGATGCACACAATGAACATGTTATTTATTACTTGAGTCAAAGTCTCACATCAACTGAAATCACGTATCAACATGTTGAAAAACTGGCCTTGGCTGCCGTTCAAGCCGTTCAACGCTTCCAGCATTATATTCTCTCAAGGAAAACTACAGTGATTTCTCATTGCAACCCTATGCAACACATTTTGACACGTCAATTGCTAGGGGGAAAATACTCCAAATGGATTGTCATACTCCAGGAGTTTGACTTGAAATTCGATCGTGCCACGTCTAAGAAATCCTTATTTTTTGTTGAGTTGATATGTGATTTTCCTCACTCTGCCACAAAAAATGTAGCAGTAGATTCATTACCCGATGAATCTCTTTTCCTTATTAGCACTGACGATCTTTGGTATGGAGATATCATTATATATCTCCAAACCCAGACTTTTCGGCCTGCTTTGTCTAGTACTGAACGATGTCACATCCGTTATCAAGCTCGTCAATACATTATCCTTGGGGATACTCTTTACCGTCGGGGAATTGACTTTGTTTTTCGACATTGTCTAACGTTTGACGAAGCTAAGAAAGCTCTGAATGACTGCCATTCTAGAGCATGTGGTGTTTATATGTCTGGGTATGCTACTGCCCAAAAGATCTTGCGCGCAGGGTATTTTTGGCCTTCCTTGTTCAATGATTGCATTACTGCTATTCAGAAATGCCATGCCTGCCAGACCTACAATCAGAAAATTTGGTCACATCCTACTCCTCTTCATCCCGTGGTCTCAGTTGGTCCTTTTGCGAAATGGGGCATTGATTTCATGACATGTCACCCTCACTCGGCCGGGGGGCATGGTTACATCATTGTAGCTGTTGATTACTTTACAAAATGGGCCGAGGCGATGCTGACATTCGATAATACTGGAAAGACTGCAGTGTTGTTTCTTTTTAACCATGTCATAGCTCGTTTTGGTGTTCCCCAAGCTATCGTCACTGATCACGGTAGTCACTTCAGGAATTTTATGATGTCTGAACTTACGGAAAAGTTGGGTCTTCGTCATGATAACTTAACACCCTATTATCCGCAACCTAATGGCCAGGTCGAAGCAATCAACAAAATTCTTATAACTATGCTTCGACGGATGATAGGAATTCACAAAACAAGTTGGCACACAATGTTGTTTTCAGCATTGTGGTCATATCGGACATTTGTCAAATCCACTACTGGGTTTACGCCCTTTCAATTAGTCTATGGTGTGGAAGCCATTCTTCCTATAGAATGTGAGATACCCTCTCTGAAGCTAGCTATCAAACTCTTACCCAATGCTTCTGCTAAAGAAGAATGTCTATTATATTTAATGTGATTAGATGAAACTCGACGTGATGCCACTCTAGTTATAGAAGCCCAGAAGAAATGTGTCAAGGCACAATATGACAAGCATGTCAAGCCTCGCATTTTCTCTAAAGGTGATCTTGTTCTTCTCTATGAACAGGATCGAGATGTGTTAGGAGCTGGGAAATTCGAACCAATGTGGCGAGGTCCTTATATTGTTCGCCGAGTTTTGGAAAAAGGAGCATATGAGCTGGTAGATTACGATGGTATCCCTTTGAGTGAACCCAGGAATGGGTTGTACTTGAAGAAGTACTATGTATAAATCATTTGTGCACAAGTACTTGTATTTTATGTATCATACTTTGTGTGTGTTACTTTAGTTTGCTTTTGACGTTATCTGGTCTCTGCCCTTATGTGATGTTGTGTTTGATTGCCAGATGTTAGAATATTCACTACCCTATATTGGCTTCGCTGATGGTGCTAGCCGTAGTACTTGAAACCTATCTTCCGCTGCGTGGGAAATCTATGCCCCAACAAACAAACTTGTATCTTTACGAGGTGTATGCCTTGGCAGTGCAACCAACAACATTGTAGAGTATAGCGCCATTATTGAATTATTGGTTGATGCTATCTCACTCGGAATTCGTCATTTGGTTGTGCGACTCGATTCGCATCTTGTAGTACTACAGTTAAGTAATATCTACTCTATTCAAAGTCCTACTTTGTTATGGGTGTATTTGCGAATTTGCCTCTTGGAACGTTATTTTGATCACATTGAATATCAGCATCTTCCTAGATGTCTTAATACATTAACATATGCATTGGCTAATTATGTATTGGACAGACATTTGAACCATTTATAGATTAAACACATCAAAATTCACACATTATAAAGTAAACCGGTAGAAACCATCTGTATATATAACGATCAAAAGAGTTTTTACAAAAAGTTTGTCCGGAGATCAAAATATCAAAATTTGAAGCTTATAGCTTCTACAAAATGACGTCATGGATGACGTTCATGGTAACACATGACTGCCCTAGCAACCCTACGGAGCAGTCGACTCATAGCTGCTGATACCCCTACAGTGTGACGTTGATTGCGTCGTGGAACCTCTTCCAGAGTCATATCTGGAATGTCTGTTGTCAGGCCCTCTAAATTCTGTTCCACCACCTGATAATCCTCAGCATACTGTTGTGGTGCTGCTACCTCTCCTCACCGCTGGATAGGAGAAGTGTCAGGAGGTCTATACGGTCTAACATCTGTGTTATCAATAAACATTTTGTGTTAGTCTTCGGATAAATATATATAAAACAAAAACATTTAAATATGATAAAAATTCACAAAAACATTTAAAAAGAGAAAATGTCTGTACTTCTTACCAAGCTCACCCCACTGAGCGTCCTTAGGCAATGCCAAATCCAGATATCCTAGGAAATCCAACCCGACATAAGCGTAGTCATCGACCATTAACATCTGGGTTTGAAGCCAGTCAAAGAAAATATCGTCGTACTTGACGATTGGTCCTGCCATGTGCCGGAACATGAGACGACACCATCTCAACATCCTTGGATCCCTAGGACCTGGTAGGTTCCACTCAACCTATAGTCTAAATACGGGGACCCTCTCAAGGAAGAAGGACACTAACAAAGATCCATACCCAAATCATTTCAATTCACCTTGCCTACATTTGGTTAATTGCTTTTTGATACTGCGAAGCACACCATCTACCCAGTTGAATACTCGAGGCTCAGTACACTCGATGGCGTACTAGACGTAGCTTTGTAATGCCATATGTGGAGCAAAACTCCCAGCCATCTGAGCTATAGTAAAAATAATAGTGCGGAGGGTCAAGTCTTGTACCCCCCAGATAGCCACTTTTCATTCTTTCCTCTCAGCCTCAGGTACACAGTATTGATTGCAGTACTCACTCATCTTTAGCCCACCACCTCTACTACTGGTCAGGATGAGATAATACCCGCACCTGGAAAATCCAGTCAAAAATTATATGTCCTCAATGTCTATGGACAGTGTGTGAGCTCCCACATGAAAAACCTGTTTATCTGGGTCCCACATACAGACTAGGTACTCTAGTAGTCTGACTTGGGCCCTCATGCCCGGGATGCGAAAGTATTTTAAGAGCCCACAATATATCAATGCAGCTATGGTGGGAGGATGATTCTTGGCCATTGAATTATCCTCTTCATGTTCCCTTTCATGCCACTCAAGCACCATGTTGCTGGTCAAATATCTGCACAAGGAGCATAAAAGGAGGATTAATAACTTTTTCATGCCTTAGAGTTTTTTCATTTGGCTAAAAAATTTAAAATTTTTTGGGTTCTGCGGTTCTTGTAGGTGCCTCATTTTCACAGTGCGAGAACCTCACAGGTGGCTCAAGGCTCACCTGCGAGAATGCATCATTCTCGCAGGTCCCGTATGGGTTGCCTGTGAGAATGACTATGCACATGTAGGGTTCAAAAAACAACTTGAAACTGAATAATTAACCAATGAAATTAAAAACTTGAACCATGAAAATGTCAAGGATGAAGAGCTTACCTTAATGTTGCAGACAACTCATTGAATGGTCTCTTGTAGCTACCGCAAATTGATGCCAAAATCGGAGGGTAAAAAGGGGGTTTTGGAGCTCAATAGTGGAAATGTAAAATGGTATGGTAAAAAAGAGTTTTGACTCATTTTATTTACTTTTCCTATATCATTTTGGGTTTTTTGATTATTTATTGACTAAACCCTAATCCCTAATGTCATGATGAGTGTAATTCTTGCAAGTGTGATGTTTTT
>JASDQU010102476.1:291818-304165 GCA_032191745.1 Picea mariana
AAAAAGAGTTTTGACTCATTTTATTTACTTTTCCTATATCATTTTGGGTTTTTTGATTATTTATTGACTAAACCCTAATCCCTAATGTCATGATGAGTGTAATTCTTGCAAGTGTGATGTTTTTAATGATTCAATACAGGGTTATGAACATATTTTTCTTCGTTATAGCGTGTTGTTGATTGTTTTTTATGGTTTTTACATAAAACCTCGAGCGTCATTTTTGTCTGTTCTTGCACTCATAAAAAACATGAGAACGTGTTCGAGCATACTTTTATCACTTTTTCGGGCTCAACAAGGTTATATGAAAAAGGAACCCCCCTGGAGTCCTCTTTAATCTCTTTTCAGACTCTCTAAACATGAAAAGATCGCCGAGTGACCTTGCTATTTTCATGCTCGATTAAGTATTTGAAGTACGCGTCTGGTGAGCGTTAATTTCTCTCTTTTTCGATCTCGTCCAGACTATTTTACCAAAAAGGAACTGAGAGAGTTCTCTTTAAGTGTTTTTCCAAACTCTATAATCTTGAAAAACCTTCGAGTTTACTATCTCTGGACTCGTTAAACAAACATTGACAGACCCGTGATGGGACCAAACCACTCCTTCTTAGGGTTCGTTAAATATACTCTGAGGGACTCATCCGAAGGATGAGCTTATATCAACAAGCATATGTTATCCTCCTCAAGCTTGCGTAAAAATAAAGAGGTACTTGCCAGAAATGGTGGGGGAAAATTTGGGAAAGGGATATGTTTCATTTTCATATTGATTGGCAGTAAGTGTCGCTTTTGAACATGACACCCACTATTCATCATTTGAAGTCGGTTTGGGAAATCCATTTGTCTCTCTTTCGGTTGATTACAAGGTCATTCCATGTGTTTTATTTGAGTCAATGCTGCCAAATCATTGGTCGTGTCATTCATATGTTCAAGAGAAGTCCATCTGAAACCTATATTGAGTCGGCCATTTGCAGTTATCCATTCTCTTCGAGTCGGCCTTCCCTGTGTCCAGTCCAAATTGCAACATGCTCTGTTTCACTTTCAAGCTCTATTACTCATTTCATGTCATTGATGGGGGATACATTAAGGCCCTCCTGTGATGATTTTTGTTCTGTCGACTTCAGCTCATTATCCGGAATCAAGACTTAGAAATTATTTAGTACCTTGGAGCTTGCATGCCTCAATGGCAAGTTTCCTCGCTTCCGATAGTGGGTTTACATCATTGACCCCTGATCAAAATATTTTGTCAGATGTTCGACATCAACTCATTTATTCACACTCGATGGATTGTACTATGGTACCTTGGGAGTCATTGACATCAATGGTGATTTCCCTCGCACTTGTTAACGGTTTCATCAATGAATGGTAATCAAGTTGTTTCTACCATGTTCGACTTCAACACATGTAATCAAATGGATAGATTCATACTTTCAGGCGACGTGATTGAAGACCTTGGATATTATCTTGGTGATCCAGGTTGCGATGGAGTATGTATAATTTGTGACACATAGATCCACTGTTTATGTTTCGTGGCTATGTCGTCTTGATTTGAAATTTCTTGCATAGATCCACAGTGTATTCCGGTGGCTATGGTATATTTTGATGGCATGGATCCATAATGTATGATTGGTGGCCATGACCCATGTCTATAATTTCATCAGTCTGTGATCTGAGTATGGGAATGCCTACCTCAGAATTGATATACAATATTTTCTACAGATGCTTGGTTGTTCGCAGGTTTCCGATTAGATGTGCTCCTGGTTCTCGACACACACATGCAGCTTACAAAGTTTATCAGTTGTCACTGGTTCCAACCTCATACTTTGGGGGGCATTCTATTACCCATGATTTTGGTCATCATGATGATGTATTGATGATGGTGTATTCAGGCTCTTCATTAGAACTTTTTCCTGAGAAAAGTTACCCTCATCTCTTTCCAGAAATCACATTTTTTGAGGACTGTTCACAGGTTGCTAGTATATTTTCCTGTGAGAATGCATGATTCTCGCAGGCTGCTTTAAGCCAGGGTGCGAGAAGTTCACACTGTGTTGTATTTCTAGGGTGCAAACTCTTTCTAAAGAAGGGAAAAAGATGAATTCTTGAAGCATCTAGAAGGGAATCTTCCAGAAGGATGAGATGGCATTCAAATGGTTATCCTAGTACTGGATTCCCTGATATTTTGGGATCATTCTTATCCAAGTAACCAATACATTCTCTCCTATATATTGAGTGAATTCTCATGGAAAAGGTTAAGCAAACAAGGTTAAACAAGACATTGAAGAATTGGTGAAAGATTGTGTGAAGGACTGAAGCTATAGCAGCTAGGAAACTCCAGCAAGTTTATCAAAGGTGGTTGATCTTCTTCATGCAAGTGAGCAAGTGTGTGTGTTGGAGCCAAGGGTCATTGAAAGGAAGTTTGCAACATCAAGGCTTAGGTTGTAATCTTTACTTTCCATCAATATGATACAGTAATATGTCCCTTTCCCATAAAGTTAGTTTTACTTTATTGTATAACTCCTTGATCATATACATAGATTGACTGTTGAATAGATTGTGCTTTCTTCACTTTGGTTGGTTTGTATTGTTTTGGTCTTGACTGTACGAGAGCACTGGAGCAAAGCGGGAGCAAAAAAGATCAAAGGAAGCGATCATAAGGTATGTTCTTTGTCCTTGCCTCCTAGTACATTCAATAGTTAAAATCTAGGGAAAGAGTATTATTCTGTCTTGCTTTGTTCTAGATCCAGGTGGATCTAGGGAGATCGGTTTGTGTCCACACTTACGGATTTATCCAATAACACTTTGGTCGAGTTAGTACTAATGGCATTGAATCCTGGGAGTACCAATGGAGGAACCCCTTCTCCTGGGGAACCTTATACTTTTCCTTCATTTGGAAACTTTGGTCCTCCATATGTTTCCACACTGAGTCTTCCAAGACTCACTATTGGACTACCAGTTTGGTTATTCCCCACTCTGGTGATCCCGAATCCTCCCAATGTTTCAGTTGCACCTAATGCTTTATATGTCAATACACCACCCACACATCAACCTCACGTCAACTTTTCACCTTCTTCGCCCATTAAGTCTCCTTCAATTTCTCCTTCTTCGCCTAGTGAAATCTCTAAAGCAAGTAGCCAGGTTGATCAGAAGAAGAAGAAACAAAAAGAGAAGAAGAAGAAGAGCCCGAAAAGGACCAATACCCCAACAACATCTGATGTTGTATCCAAGCAACCAGTTACTGTTGATAGTACTGGGAGTGTTGATGAGGTCAACAAGATTAAAATGAAGAATCCAAAACCCAAATTCCCTTGCAGCTTTGTAAGGGTGACCACTTTCTGAGGGATTTCCCTGGTCTTATCCAAGTCTTAGAAATGTGGTCCTCCACGTCATTGGACTTTGTCGGTCATGTCGATGATACCCCATCAACTAGTGATGTTGAGGTTGGTAAGAA
Organism: Picea mariana; assembly: GCA_032191745.1. NCBI lineage: Eukaryota > Viridiplantae > Streptophyta > Pinopsida > Pinales > Pinaceae > Picea > Picea mariana. The sequence continues at coordinate 295,258 of JASDQU010102476.1, forward strand.
GAAGAAAAGTGTCAAGTTCTCTTGCATGTTATGCAAAGGTGATCATTACTCTCACCTTTGTCCTCGTATGGACGAGACTTCTTCTCTTTTGGAAAAACTTCAACTTCCAAAAGGTTATCGTCAGCTTTCCCCCAACCCATCATTAGTCGATGGACTGGTCAATCCGGTCCCATCTTCGGCCAGTCTGGTTGATCAGGTGGTCAATCTAGTTTCCTCCTCAATTGAACCACAAACTCAAGTAACTGATCCAGTTCCGTCATCGATCAGCCCCGATCTTCCTCAAAAGAGTGTAACCCAAGTAGTCGATCTGTTTTCATCCTTAGTCGATCCCATTCTCCTGTTAGAGAGTGACACCACAACGGTCGATCTGTTTCCACCTGTTGATCCCATTCTTCCCTTGGAGAATGAAACCAAAGTCGTCGATTCAGTTTCACCATCAGTCGATCCCATTCCTCTGTTGAGGAATGTCAAAGTGGCTGATCCATTCCTTTCTTTGGTCAGTCCCACCCTTCATCTGAAGAGTGCCAAAGTGGTTTCTATGGTTACATTATCGGTCAATCCCACTCTTCCGTTGAAGAGTGACAAAGTGACTGATCCAGTCCCTTTTGTGGTCAGTCCCACCCTTCCTCCGAAGAGTGCCAAAGTGGTTTCTTCGGTTACATCCTCAATCAATCCCACTCTTCCTCTGAAGAGTACCAAAGTGGTTGATTCAAGTCCACCATTGATCGATCCTACTCTCCCTCTAGAGAGTAAACCCAATACTATGCACGTTTTTCTTGTTAATACAGACTCTACCGTGATGGGGGGCATTCCTCGTTCTCCTGCGAAACCCCCTCCAAGTAATGAAGCCATCCTTTTTTATTTGGGTGCGCTAACTAGACCTCGTCTTCCCTCTCACATTCCTTTTCAGATTACAGTACATGTTTGTGGTCGAGACGTTCCTCAAACACTAATAGATGAAGGTGCGTCTGTTAGTATTTTGTCCTCAGTTGCTTGGCATGCTTTGGGTTGCCCTCAGCTTGCGCCGGTTACACAAAATCTGTTGGCTTTTAACAAAAGAACCAGTCAACCTTTAGGGATCCTTCCTCAGTTTCCTGCAACTTTGGGATGGAAAAATGTCTTTATTGATGTCATGGTAGTCTGAGACCCCTTGGATTTCACTTTACTCCTTGGGTGGGATTATGTCTATGCTATGAAAGCTCTTGTATCCACTCTTTTTCATGTGATATCTTTCCCTCACGATGGAAGAATTGTGACTGTTGATCAACTTTCATTCATCGGCCCTGACTAGGTTACCTCCCTAAGTGGTTCTTATATGCAGACAGTATCACCCCCACCACATGTCAATTATGTGGTGTTGTCTCCCATGACCTCAACTCCTGATGATTTGGATCCAGTAGTTGACATGGTGATCTCCTCGGTAGGGCTACTGGAGCCTAATCTCCTTACCCTTGCCAAGACTCTCGAAATGTGTTCCTTCCAGAGTGATTATCTTCCATCCAGCGAAGATCTCTTGGAAGCCATGATCGAGTTTTGTCCCTTGACATGGTGTCCTTCTAGAGCATTATCCTCTTGGAAGCCATGATCAAGCAGAAACCACGAGCATAGTTTCTCTTCTCTGTAGCAAGCTCATTAAAAAATGAAACAGAGGCTTTGAGCATAGTTTTCTTCTCTATAGCATGCTCATTAAAAAATGAAACAACAATCTGGGGATCGAACCTGGAATCTTAAGCATAGTTCTTTTCTTGTGTCAAGCTCGTTAAAAAATGAAACAATTACCTCTCCCTTCAATTTGCATCTTTCGTCAGATCTCGTAGATGTCGAGTCGAGTCTTTCATTAGGTCTCATATTGTACCTTCATTTCATCCACCTACATCCTTTTTCTCCATCTAGCACAGAAATTGGTGACAACCTCAAAGTCGGTGCATGAATTGAAGCTTGGGGGGCATGTCTCCAGCCTTTGATGATCATTTTGGAGTTAAGCCACTAGCTTTCAAGCTGGGGGCATATCGAGCTTAGTCTTTGTTCTTTCTCGTGCTCGTAAATACATGAGAATGCATCCGAGTAAAATTTTATCTCTTTTTCAGACCTGTATGGATACACGAAAAAGGAACCCCCTGGAGTCTTCTTTAATCTCTTTTCATACCCTCTAAACATGAAAAGATTGCCAAATGATCTTGCTTCCTTTCCCATTCATTAAAAGGTTTGAAAGGGCATCTTTCGAGTGATAATTTATCTCTTTTTCGCCCTCTCGAGACTAACATTACGAAAAAGGACAACCTTGGAGTTACCTTTAAGTTCTGTTCAGACTCTCTAAACATGAAAAGATTACTGAGGGACCTTGTTCTTTTCACGCTCGTTAAAGTATTTGAAGAAAACATCTGTTGAGCGATAGTTTATCTCTTTTTAGGTCTCATCAGACTACTTTATGAAAAAGGAACTGAGAGAGTTCTCTTTTAAGTGTTTTTCCAGACTCTATAATCATGAAAAACCTTCGAGTTTTCTGTCTTTGGACTCGTTAAAGAAAACATCGACAGGCCCATACAGGACCGAACCCTTACTTCTTCCGGTTTGTTAAACAAAGGAAGGGGGACTTACCAAAGGTGAGTTATATCGAGCATGTGTTACCCTCCTCGAGCTCGTTAAATCAAAAAAGAGGTACTCGTCTATCTGGATGGGGGACAAATTTGAAATAAGCAAGCCAAGCAGTCTCTTGAGAACATTACCAAGTAACTCTTAGAGTCACCCTTAAACATGACACTTTGTTTTTTTCACACATTATAATCTGCTGAACCTCTGCACTGAGCCAATCCTCTAAGTTTTTCTTACTCCTTTGGGTCACTTGAAGAAAGTCACAGTATCCACTGCATTATCGTGTTTTTGGTCCATGTAACGTTTCTGCTGTTGTGCCTCAGTGTTCAAGGGAAGTATCCACCTTGAGAGTCAGCCATCACAAATATCTTGTCTCGATACCCATGTTAGTCCATGTTCATTTGATCTACCAATTACATCTCTATGCCCATTTCATGTCGTTGATGGGTATACATTAAGGCCCTCCTTTGACGAGTCTATTCCTGTCAACTTCAACACATTATCCAGGAACTAGACTTAGAAACTAGTTAGTACTTTGGGACCTGCATGTCTCATTGGCAGGCCTTCTCACATTCGACAGTGGGTTTACATCATTGACCTCTGATCGTATGATTCCATGAATGTTCAACTTCATCTCATCCATTCACATTCGTTGGAATGTACTAGGGTACCTTGGGAATCGTTGACATTAATGGTGATCTCCCTTGTGCTTGTTAACAATTTACATCATTGACCGGTAATCAAGTGGTTTTTGCCATGTTCGACATCAGGACATCTATTCGCATGGTTATATTCGTACTACATCGGGATCGGTAAGAAGACCCTGGTTTGAGTGATCACTTTGATATGTACTTTCCCCAGGTTGCGAAGGAGTTTCTCTTGAACAATGACACATATATTGTTACATAGATCCACTTTGTATTGGTCGTGGCTATGTCTTGTCATCTCCTAGATCCACTGTGTATTCTTCATGGCTACGATCAGTTCATGTCATAAGAGTATAGATCCACAATGTATTTTCAATGGCTATACCTTTTTATCAATACAATTATGGATTCGTAGTGTATTTTATGGCAGCCATATCTTGCAAGTCTTGATCACCCAAGCATAGGTATGCCTGCCTTGGGTTTGAAACATGTCATAATATTTGTTGGATGTTTGTGTGCAGCTTTTGTTAGGTTCTCTGCATCTATAACCTTGCTTGAAAGTATACACAGTATTTCAGTTATCAGTTCTCATCTTCTAACTTCATACTTTGGGGGGCAATCTATTACACATCAAAATTACTCACTTCGATAGTGTCGCAAGTGTCGTCATCATAAGTGTCGCATTTTTCTCACAAGTGTCGCAAGTGTCAAGGAAATAATACTGTCATGATGCCTATGTCATTCCTATAATGACATCAAGAAGACACTTAACAAACATCAAACACTTTATTTGGAAGAGGAGGAATGCTTAACTGGAGTCATGAACCTTTTGCCATCTGAAAGAAGCCCAAAAACTAGGTTTTTGGAGGGGAGCACTCCCCTATACCTCTTCTGGGAGTGTTGGCGCCCCCCATCACACTGTTTGGGAGCACTATAAAGCTTCCTTGGCCCTTCTAGAGGAGCGCTATTGACTTTAGGAGCACTGACACCCCTCTAAAGACTACTAGGGAGTGCTACAGTGCTCTGATGGCCCTTTTGAGGGAGAGCTGCCTATTCTGGGTAGTGGTTAAGTGGTTGAGATGAATGGGGGAAGGATCCATTCATTCTTGGAGGTCAGTTGGGTTCGAATCCTCAATCAAGCCATGATCTTAGGGCAGATCCTCAACTGAAGGAGGCAACTCCTCAACTTCCCCAAGGATATCTCAAGTGGTTAAAGCCTCTCCAAGGTTATATAAGAAAGCTTTCTCATGGTGAAAAGGGACTGGAAAGGGAGAATCACACCAAACTTATGATCTTATAAGTGGTGCTATAACAGAGATATTTTGGAGGCAAGAGACCTATGATCTCATAGGGAGCAATTAGTGAAGTTGTCATCATTTGGATCATGGATATTTTGAGCAAGGGTTAGACAAGGAGGACTTGACGAAACTGCTCCAATCCATCTACGGCTGTAAGTAATGTTTTGTCCTCATTAATATAATTTGCTTGGCCTACTTGTTTCTAATTCGTGTTCAATCTCACATGAATTTGTCTCTTTAGTAGATAGATCTATTTAGGGCTAACCTTGTTAGAGTAGGAAGTGGTTGTACTTTGTTTGTCTACAGGATTCATCAAGGAGCGAAAGATTGGAGCTCAACTCAGAGCGTGCAGGGACAAATGTCGATTAAAGGCACTCCTCTTCTCCTTCCTTCTCACACACTGGTCCACCTAGATCTAAAAGGAAGTCAATGACCATGATAAGCACTTTCTGTCTTAGAGTTAAGAGTCTAGCTCTTTGAGGAGATCTACATGTCCGCAGGGAGATTTTCCTACAACAATAATTCTGGTAATCATCCCATATATGTTGTAGAAGATGAACTTGTTTCTTCTATTTTTCACATTGGTGACCAGATAGATGAAATAGTAGTCAGAAAAATCATACCTACAGTTGAAGAAAACGTAGAAAACCTAGTTTAGAAAATGTTCTTTGATGGAGCTTGTTCCAAAGAAGGATCTGGGGTTGGGATTGTTTTTATTTATCCTACCAAAGAAGTTATTCCTCTACCATACAAACTGGAATTTGATACAACCAACAACATCAATGAGTATGAAGCTCGACTGGTAGGATTGAAAGCTTCTAAAAATATGGGCATAAATAAAATTTCTGTTTTTGGAGATTCAAAGCTTATCATCCATCAGATAAAAAACATTTATCAGACCAAAAAACATAGGTTAGCATATGATTTAGCACTTGCATCCAGTAATTCCAGAACTCCTATTTTTCCCAATTTAAGGTTTGAGATTGAGGTAAGACACAAACCCTCAATACTAGATAACATAAAAAATTGGCAAGTTTTTAAAGATGATCATGAAATTCAAAGGTTTTTGGAGACCATTGATGAGTTTTCTAATATCTCAATAGATCAGGATAATGAAAATGATGATGTGGAAGTTCATGCTGCAAACATCCTTCAAGATAGTATTACTAGCCATAAAATTATTGAGTTAAAAGCAAATCATCTGCCAAAGGGCATGGTTCCACTTGAGATATTATTTGACGATAATGATGTTTCAAGAAAAATTGTTATTCAAATAGAGGAGGCTGAAGTGGTAAACTGTGATATCAGTCCAGATTCAAATCCCAGGATGGTGAAATTATCCATAAAATTGTCAGAAAAACAGAGAGAGAGGTATGTCAATTTGATGAAACAGTTTTCAAATGCTTTTTCTTGGTCTTATGAAGACCTTAAGGTTTTTGATTGTTGGCACAGGGGTAGACTCGAGGTTCAACGCTTCAAAAACGCACCAAAAAAACCCTAACTACTGGCCCTTTCGACAACACCTGCAAAGTAGATGAAGTCTCACCCGAGGTAGAGGTAGGGGTGGTTGCAGGACTCCAGTGTCTACAACCTTAGTCGGGACACTGATTGTTGTTGGGAAATAATACCCTACGGACTAGAAAACTAGGGTTAGGCTTGCATGCAGATTTTGACCGTAAAGAAATGACCTTTTAACCTACCACCAAAAACTTAAACCCCTCTTTCATGATACATGCAAGGAAAGGAACTACTAACCTTTTTACTGATGTTTGGTGTAGATCCTCTGTTGTGCTTTTGACCGCTTGCTTGCACTGCTCCTTCCAAATTTATCCTGCAATCAAAACAAACAACAACGCATGCATGCTACTTTTCTACTTGAGGGTTAGCAATTAAGCATAAATTACACAAACCACATATAACTCATGCATTGGGATGGGAAAAGTATTCTTTTATTATCTTCAAAATGAATCGACTTACAATAAAAGTCGAGACCAGCCACCGCTCCTTGATCTTGATCCTGGGCTCCTCCTCTTCTTTTGTCCTCCAACTAATTTGCGTTAATTCTCCTTAGACTTGAGGAAAGGCTAAAGGGTTGGGACAAATGGATTTGGAAAATGGGCAGAGTTTATTTTCTATAATTTTCCTCCTCCAAATAGTACCCCTACCCCTTCTTTTATAGGCTAGAAGGATCTAGGGTTTTGAACGAACTCTTAGCCATGCATGGCTGGGAGTTTCAGTTAACTGACCCATAGCTTTTTGTCCCATCGGAAACTTTCCATTTTTGTGTTTTGTTAGGTAAACACGGGCTGTAGTAGGCCTGCCAGCGTTCACACGCGTGCAGTAGTGGGTTAGGGCGTGTGTGCCTTTACCTAAGAGGATTTTCAAAGAGGTTGTTTAGCAGATGTTTTGGCAATGAAGGGATATGAGTTGGCCTGATGCCAGGTAAGCATGTGTGGTCCAATTTAGGGTTATAACAGATGCCCCCTAATGTGTGAGGTCAGAAGAGCATCTGATGGCCGAAATACATTACCAATATTTTACCAATCTGTACTGATATGCTGAATGAGGGAGCCCAAGAATCAGGAATCAGGAGGTGCCATATGAAAAATAACAAATGTCTCACTGAGGCAGGCATACCCATGCTCAGGATAAAATAGAACCATGGATACCAATCAAATACACTGTAGATCCATGTCAAATAACTATAAAGAGTAGCCACGAATAATACACAGCGGAGCTACATCTCGAAATCAAAAAGATATACATATAGAGTATCCATCTCCCAGAAGCTTATTCGGCCTGATGGCTGTACTTCAGAGCTCGAGCAACAACTTCAAAATATTCTAAACTCAGGTAGGAGTGTGATATGAGTGTACGATAGCACTACCTAGAGGTCTTCGATGGCTCGTCGGTTATGGACTTGATAATCTTGATGATCGGACTGAAGGCTTCAGTGATTTCGAACAAGGACTTGATTGGATGTTCAGGATGGTTGGGTATGCGGACAAGAGACATATTGCAGAGGGGCTGACTCAAGCTTAGTGACAAAATTCCCTTGGACAATAGCATGACAAGTGATAAGACTCAGGCAGCATACCTGTTAATCATAAGTCTACGAAGCAGGAGGCAACGCAAACTCTCCATATGTTTGGAAGAGTAACCAAATGGTGGAGGACATGACTCTATATAGTGAGAAAAAGCTTCCTAAGGTCATACTACATCCCATAGTCTGATGATCAAACGAATAGATGTGCTTCATCCAAGGGCGACTCATTATGCTGCCAATAAAGAAAATACTTTTCCCATCCTCTTTTTGGGGTATATTTGATTTTTTTGTTCTTTTTGATGATGGGTAAGGTATGAGAATGCGGTTGATAGAACACACAATGGTAACGTCCTTCGATGTAAGTTTAACGAGACCAGAGAAAGGAAGCTCGGTGGTTTTTCATATTTAGAGAGTCTTAAAAAAGAATAAAAGGAAACTCTATTGGGGTACCTTTTTTGTCAATAGTCTAGTCGGTTCGAAAAAGGGATAAACTAGCACCGATTAGACGTCAATTCAAAACCATTTTAACGAGTGTGACAAGGACAAGATCACTCGGCGATTTTTTCACTTTTAAGGAGTCTGAAAAAAGCTTAACTATGGACTCCATCAGGAATATTCTTCTGGACCAATTTAACGAGTGTGAAAGAATAAGGTCACTTGGCGATCTTTTCAATTTTAGGGAGTCTGAAAAGAGCTTAACTATGGACTCCGGGGGGGTTTCTTTTTCGTAAATTTAGTTCCTCAGGCCCGAAAAAGGAATAAAATTATACCTGAGAATACTTTTCTAAAGAATGGGAATTCGATAGAGTATAAATTTGTTCTTACAGTTGACTGTCCGGACCGAAAAAGGGGTAAAATACCGTCGGACAGACGTGACTTCAAGTTTCATTTTAACGAGCATGAAAGGTCACAAGATCGCTCGGCAATCTTTTCATGTTTAGAGGGTTTGAAAAGGGCTTAAAAGGAGACCCATTATGTTTTGGGAAGTCCAGAGGGTAAGGCAAAGAGTGAAAAAGACCCATGAAAATGAGGCTCAAACTCGTATTCAGGAAAGACTATACGGACTCTCGAGCCTACAATGTTGTTAAAAACGGCATGGACACCATAATGCAACCAGGACCTACCTAGGGCATCCATTTTGTGGTAAGCTCTACCACCCAGTTGCGACACTTCTAGAGAAGATATGACGGTTCCATGTCACAACTGGGTGGGATCGATCCTATAGCATAAGAAAATCCAACGAGATGTAAAAGTTGGGGCGATATCCTAACCTATATGCTCAAGTTGATTTTTGAAAAAAAAAAAAAAAAATTATATACCGTCAA
>JASDQU010102476.1:304322-325886 GCA_032191745.1 Picea mariana
TTTTTTTTTTTTTTTTTTCGAAACTCAAAAAAAAAATGTCCCAATACCTGATCAAATCCCTCCCATATAACTCCTGGATCACTCTAAATGGGTTTTTGTATAAAGAAACTGAGAAGGGGGGCCAAAAAAGTGACAAAAAGAGGCCAAAAGGTCTATAAATAGAAGTTGACAGCTCATTATCACCATTGCTAATGTGGAAATTGACTCTGGAGCCAAAACACCCCCTTTGCCAAAGATCGTGATTCTGGGAGCTACAGTGGATGAAATGGACTTCTGCTTGGACCAAGTAAGTACAAACTCCCTTATCTAGCTATTCAATACTTCCATTTTTAGCATGTAGTTTATTTTGGGGGTGGGCGTCGACCTCAAAAGGGTCGGCCGTAGGTAAACGCGGGCTATCCAGGGACAGCCCGCAGGTACCCGTGTGCAGAGCAAAGCCTGCACACGGGTACCCGCGACTATCACCTCGACAGGCCGCGTGTACCCCCCCCGCGTGATGAAAAAGCAACTGGAAATATGTATTGACCCTCCTTTTCCTTGTTATGTTGGCAGGATGTATGTCCAGTGGAGGGAAAGGGAGCACGAGGCCTCCAATGAGTTAGTGGCTGCAGATCCAGATCCAAACGTTGTGGCCGTGATGACATAGTGTGGGTTGGTAAAATTCTTTTTGTGTCCATTCATGTGCGCACAACCAAGGCTACTGAATGCCTTGATTGATTACTGGCACCTTGATGCAGAGGCGTTCATGCTAGAGGGGCAATCCTTGGTGCCCACCACCGAGGATATTTACTTCCTGACTGGCCTCTCAAAGAGAGGGGAACCAATCAACTTTCAGACTTTTCCTGAGGGGCCGAGAAAAGTCTCGGAGCTGATAGATGAGTACTGTGAGGCTGGGACCGATCATAGAGGTTCCTCGATATCTGTTAGTAGGATTACCAGCCTCGCCCTACAGACTATTTTATTTCTCATTGGGCGGATTACCAGCTCAATAGCCATGCATCAGGCTTCGCGCACACAGATGAACTGTACGATCCAGTGCATGAATGCACAAATTTTTGATTGGAGTACCACAATGTTGGAGTGCATGAAGAGGCAATTGACAAATTACCAACAGTGGACACATAGGAACTTCGGGTTTGGGACCATCCTGTGTTCGTTCTTTTTCGAGAGAATTCCGTGTTTCAGTCCTCGGCTGATAGTACGAGGACATCTGGCCACTTTCCCCGCATTATGCAGATGGGCAGTGTTACTGCCATGACAGGGTGGTGGAAGGACCGTGGAGGCCTTCAACGATGACTTTTTTGCTTGGCTGTCACGACAGATCCCGGCTATAGAGGACTACCCATATGCGGGGATCGACTTCTCCAGAGATCCAGTGATACCAGTGCCTCCTGGTGAGGAGCGAGGGGAGATGGGTAAGTCTCCACCTGTAGTTTTTTTGTTTGCATATGTAATTTTTATGTCTTTTTTGATATATATATCATGTTTTTTATACCAGATTTTTTGATGGGTGAACGTTTATTGCATGCAGATGTGGGACCCGTGCGACCTGCCGACAATGCACAGAACAGGCGTCACCCACGGCCAGAAGCCGTAGCTGCCGCCACTGGAGGAGCAACAGTAGCAGGGAACCTCCCAGTAGGAGAGGCTGAGAGGGTCCTGAGGCAAATTGAGCGGAACTTTACTGTGCTCACTCGCTCAGTTCCCATGGCAGAGATAGAGAACCTGCTGCCATCCATGCAGACTCATGTTGTGGGGGCACCTCGGACATGGGTCTGATTATTTAGGTGTTTAGCCCAAGCTGTACATGAATATAACAGGGCCCATACGCCCTGAGCAGACTTTAGAATTTTATGTGCCACAAGCACTGATATGTATATATTTTTTGAGGGCATAATCCCAGTGACTCGTTATTGATCCCACTTTTGAGGTGCTTGCACCCATCTATGTACTCTGAGGATTTTATGATGTTTATATATGGTTTTTTTTATCTCTTTTTGTGTCTTATGGATTATGTGTGAAAAAATGTATTTACATGTTTATGTCCATGTTACACATTATTTTCGTCATCCCTATGATCGTTAATGATGTAAACCTATCTGTTGCCTTCAGAGGGGTCAGTGGCCTAAGTTCCTAAAGAGAGAAGGGAGAAGAACTTATCCTGAGAAAAGAAGTTGCTTTTTCCTATGTAAAAACCTTATAAAAAGGGATGTTCGCAGGTTTCTATATAGGCAGAATGCGAGAATGACCAATTCTCGCAGGTTGCACTATAGCCAGGGTGCGAACAGTTCACAGGTTGCACTATAGCTAAGGTGCGAGAATGCCAACACGTGGGAAAAATGAGCGTTTTCTCGAATCTTCTAGAAGGGGAAGCTTCTATGGTGAGGTGGCATCCGAATGGTTTGGATCTTACTCGCTTTCATGATTTAGTATGATACAGTAATATAATTCTTTCCTATAAAGCTTGTTGTGTTTTATTGTATGATTCCTTGATCACATACATAGGTTTATATTGATTTTATGCTATCGCTATCACTTTGGTTGGTTTGTGTTGTTTTGATCTTGACTGCACAAGAGAACTGGAGTGAAGCGGGAGAAACAAAGACTATAGGAAGCGATTATAAGGTATGTTACTTATTCTTTCCTCTTAGTAAATTCAATATTTAAAACTTAAGGAAAGCGTCCTATTCTGTCTGGCTTTGTTCTAGATCCAGGTGGATCTAGGGAGATCGGTTTGTGTCCGCACTTACGGATTTATCCAATAACAAAATTGGCGACTCCACTGGGGAACGGATTGTTTCCTAGTTATTCTAGTTTCCCTTGCTTTGATTGCTTGTTTTCTGGTCTATGAGTCTGTGGGAGATCCATCCAAACTCTCTGGATCTGAAAGTTCTCTCAGAAGTTTTATCCTTTTTCCAAATTTTGCTTGTTTACAGACATTCTCGCACTGTACCTGTTTGTGGACTGCGAGAATCATTGATGTTCGCACCCTACTGTTAGGTCCAGTGTGAAATCCTCACAGTCTACCCATGTCTAGCCTGCGAGAATACCTAATTCTCGCACTGCACTCTATTGCTAACCTGCGAACTTGTTTGTGAGGAATTTTTGGATTGGGTTTTGTCATTTTTTGATGCCCAGTTTTGCTTTGAACAATTGGATTGAACTTTTAGAGCCTATTTTGATCTGTTTACAGTCTGCTTGACATCCTTTGAGTTGCTTTTAGCCACTTTTGCTTTGTTTGGTTTTGAAGGATTAGTCTCTTTCTTTGAGTGTCTTTCAATTACAAAGCGTGTGTTTTCTTTAGAATTATTTAGGGAAAGATCAGATTTCTTCTGAATAGTTCGTTTTAAAAGAAAACTTTTGTTTGGGTTTCTTTGTTTTAAGAAAGTTCATTATTGATTTTAGTGAAATTTTTGAAACAAAAAAGATTTAATTTCTTTCTTTATATTAGATTGGGGGCATCCTTGCATTTGCAGTAGCGAAATTGCATGATTGATATTGATGAGTTTAATATATTTTGGGACATTGTGCATATGAGAATGATAAATGTTTTCTCCTTCTCGTAGCATAGCTTTCATTGAAATGAAATGATTGCATCTTCATATCTTTGCATAATTTTCGAGTCGGTCAAAACACCATATTGTCCACGCCATCTTCCTTTTGAGTAACAACAACCATAAAATAAAGCACCTATAAAAATGGATTAGACATTTTTATCTTTTCTGGTAGCAAACCTACATTAGATTAGTTGTAGGGATTTGGAATAGGTGTGAAAGATAACTTTCCAAAGATGTAAACAAACATAGTATCTTGTGATAGGGAGAGTTAAATCCACTTACTACATTTTGTCCTGGGAAGCCCTTCTAACACAAGGGTCAAGCACTAGGTCGCATTGGTGTTGGCAGAGTTACTCACCCTGCTTTGTTGACATCAGTGTAGAGATTGCACATATTACGGGGGTCACTCAGAGGTATACCCACAATGAGGAGTGGAAGCCTTTTGAGTTGATTTCGGGATAGATACCCTGCCCTTGCGTGTGGATCGGACTGTCGAATATCCCCCTAGGATTTATTGTTGTTGGTGGTAACCTTAGTGGCCTATATTTCTAGGTTCTTTACCTGAGGTGACTGTGGAGGGGCAAGTCTTCACGGTACCTGGAATCGACGTTGGCCAAACTCACTCGGGATCCTTGGAGGGTATACCCATGATTATGTGTGGGAGCTTGCACCAGGGTGTAAGTCCGTTAAGCAGGTCGTCAACGTAACTTTTCCACCCTCTCTATCTCAGCCCCTTCTTACTTTGTTCCCGGGACATTGGATTTCATCACCAACTAGTGCGTTCATTGTGAGAAGGTTTTGTTTGTTTGATTGCTTCCTAGATTTTTAGCGTGTGCTATTTGTTTTCCCTAGTGGACTCTAGATTGGATTTTTGTTTTTCATGGCGTCAGTTCTCAAAATGACCAATGAAGGAACCTCTACTCCAGGGGAACCTTTTTTTTTTCCTTCTTACGGAAACATTGGTCCTCCTCACATCGCTACTTTGAGCCTTCCAGGTCTCACAATTGGATTGCCGGTGTGGTTGTTTTCCACTCAGGTAATCCCGAATGCAGTAAGTGCTTCGGTCGTAAGCACTTCCCCCCAAGAACATCAACCTCATGTTGATCCTTCACCGTCTTCACCAGTAAGGTCTTCTTCACCTTCTTCACTTGCAAGGTTGTCTTTCGTTTCATCTTCTTCGTCGAGTGAAAGTTCTGAAGCTAGTAACCCAGTGAATAAGAAGAAGAAGAAAAGAAAGAATAAGAAGAAGAAAAATAAACAAGGTTCAAAACCTCCAACCACTGTCAAACATGTTGGAAAACAACCAGTTACTGTTAATCATTCTGGGAGTGTTGATGATGTCAAGATCGCCCGAATAACTCGTAAGCCCAAGTACCCTTGCAGGCTTTGTAAGGGTAGCCATCTTCTTAAGGATTGCCCTGGTCTATCCAAGGTTATAGAAGCATGGTCTACACATCCTTGCCCACCCATGTCGTCAGCCTTTGAACAACATATTGATGACCTCCCGTCAACTTGCCATGATATGGTTGGGAAGAAGAAAAGTAGATTCAAGTTCCCATGCATGTTATGCAAAGGGAGTCATCTCACTCACCTTTTCCCTCGTATGGATGAAGCCTCGAAATTACTGGAAGACATGACTGTTTCACAGCCTCAACTTCCAGCTGCTTATCGCAAGATTTATCTCAACCCACCTGTAGTTGATGGAATGATCACTCCGGTCCCTTCACCGGTCAATCCGGTTGATCCTATCGTCAATCTGGTCACGTCCTTAGTTGAACTAGTTGACAAAGTGGTTGATCCAATACCATCCTTGGTCAATCCCACTCTCCTCTTAGAGAGTGAACCTAAAGCGGTCGATCTGATCCCATCCTCGGTCGATCCCACCCTCTCGTTAGAGAGTGTCACCCAAGTGGTCGATCCATTTACACCTGTCGACCCCATTCTCCCCTTGGAGAATGACACCCCAGTGGTCGATCCGATCTCTCCATCGATCGATTCTACTCTCCTGCTAGAGAGTAAACCCGATACTACCCATGTTTTTCTCATTGATACAGACTCTGCCGTGTCGAGGGGTATTGCTCCTTCTCCCGTGGGACCCCCTCCAAATAATGAGGCCATCCATTTTGATTGGGGTGTGCTAACTGGACCTCATCTTCCCTCTTACATTCCTTTCCAGATTACAGTACAGTTTTGTGGTCGGGATGTTACCAAAACGTTGATAGATGAAGGTTCGTCTGTTAGTATTTTGTCCTCTCTTGCTTGGAAAACATTGGGTAGTCCTCCACTTGCGCCAGTTACGCAGAATCTATTAGCTTTTAACAGAAGAACTAGTCAACCTTTAGGGATCCTTCCTCAGTTTCCTATAACTTTGGGAGGGAAAAATGTTTTCATTGATGTCATGGTAGTCCAAGACCCCTTGGATTTTTCTTTACTCCTTGGGTGAGATTATGTCTATGCCATGAAATCTATTGTGTCTACTCTTTTTCATGTGATATCTTTCCCTCACGATGGACGAGTTGTGACTATTGATCAACTTTCATTCATTGACCCCGCCTGGATTGCCTCCCTGAATGGTTCATGTATGCAGACAGTATCGCCCCCGCCACAGGTCAATTATGTGGCATTGTCGCCCATGGCTTCAACTTCTGATGATTTAGATCCAGTAGTTGACATGGTAATCTCTTCGATAGGGTTGTTAGAGCCTGATCTCTTTACTCCTGTCACGACCCTCGACATGGTGTCCTTCCAGAGTGTGTTTCTTCCTTCCAGTGAAGAGCTCTTGGAATCCATGATAGAGTTTTGTCCCTTTACATGGTGTCATTCTGGAGCATTGTCCTCTTGGAATCCATGATCAAGAACAGAGGTTTTGAGGATAGTTTTTGCGTCTCTGTGGCAACCTCGTTAAAAAATGAAACAAAGGTTTAGAGGATAGTTTTTGCGTCTCTGCGGCAACCTCATTAAAAAAATGAAACAGAGGTTACGAGGACATTTTTTTCGTCTCTGTGGCAACCTCGTTAAAAAATGAAACTGAGGTTCTGAGGATAGTTTTTGCATCTCTGCGGCAACCTCATTAAAAAATGAAACAGAGTTTACGAGCATAGTTCTTGTTTCTGTGTCAAGCTCGTTAAAAAATGAAATAGTTTTCCCCCTCTCTTTTTGAGTCAAGTCCTTCGTCTAGTATTTGAAGTTTCATTTCATTCTCCTTTGTGGTTGGATGAAACGAACCTTGGGGGGCATTTGCCTCAGCCTCTGGACTTCATGCTGAAGTGAAGCTGCTAGTTTCTTAAGCTGGGGGCTAAGTACCGACCATCCATGTGTTTTGCGTTGGGAAGTCGCAAGCATAGTTTTCTATGGTTCAAGCTTGTGTAAAAATGAAACCACCTACCTCAAGCATAGTTTCCTCTGGTTCAAGCTTGTGTAAAAATGAAACTAGGTCCAAGCATAGTTTTGTTTAGTTTTTAAGCTTGTGTAAAAATAAAATCTATCCCAAGCATAGTTTTGTTTTGTTTTTAAAGCTTGCGTAAAAATGAAAACAATCCCGAGCTTAGTCTTTTTTCTTTCTCATGCTCGTTAATACATGAGAACAAGTTACCGAGCTTAGTCTTTGTTCTTTCTCATGCTCGTAAATCAATGAGAATGTAACCGAGTATACTTTTATCACTTTTTCAGACTCGTAAAGGTTATACGAAAAAGGAACCCCCCTGGAGTTCTCTTTAAGCTCTTTTCAGACTCTTTAAATATGAAAAGATTGCCGAGCGATCTTGCTATTTTCACACTTGCTAAAGTATTTGAAGTGTGCATCCTTTGAGCGATAGTTTAAACCTTTTTCAGTCTCGTTTGACTACTGTACGAAAAAGGAACTGAGAGAGTTCTCTTTTAAGTGTTTTTCCAATCTCTATAATCTTGAAAAACCTTCAAGTTTTCTATCTCTGGACTCGTTAAACAAACATTGACAGACCCGTGATGGGACCGAACCACTCCTTCTTAGGGTTCGTTAAAAATACTCTGAGGGACTCGTCCGAAGGATGAGCTTACATTACAAGCATATGTTATCCTCCTCAAGCTTGTGTAAAAATAAAGAGGTGCTAGCCAGAAATTGTGGGGGAAAAATTGGGGAAGAATTGTGTCTAAACTTGTATTTCATGAAAGAGTCGCTTTTGAACATGACACCCTTTCACTCGCCTTGTGTCTAGGTTGGAAAATCCACTTGTCTCTTGATCATACTCCTTTATAAGATTACAAATAAGTCTGTGATCCCTGTTTTTGAGTCAGTGTTTCCAAGACAATTGTCGTGTCGTCAATATGTTCAAAAAGATGTCCAACCTGAAAAGCCTTCTATTGCGTTGACCATTTCTGCAGTCTTTAATCCTTCTATTGCGTCGGCCATCCCTGAGTCAGTCCTGAATCACTTGTTACTTTGATCTACATCAAATCTTGTTACTTGTTTCGTGTCATTGATGTGGGATACATTAAGGCCCTCCTGTGACGAGTCTTTTCCTGTCGACTTCAACTCATTATCTGGGAATTAGACTTAGAAACTAATTGGTACCTTGGAACTTGCATGCCTCAATGGCAGGTTTCCTCGCTTTCGACAGTAAGTTTTCATTATTGACCCCTGATCGAGAGATTCCGCCGAGTGTTCGACTTCAGCTCATTTACTCACATTCGTTGGATTGTACTAAAGTACCTTGGGAGTCATTGACATTAATGGTGATTTCCCTCACACTTGTTAATGGTATACACTAATGACCGGTAATCAAGTGGTTTCTACCGTGTTCGACTTCAGCACATGTATTCACATGGTTAGATTCGTACTATAGAGTGGCGGAGATGAAGACCCTGGATATTTTCTTACAGATCCAGGTTGCGATGGAGTATATTCAGTGTATTGTTGCATAGATCCACATTGTATGTCTGGTGGCTATGTTCAAATTTGAGTCTTTAATACATAGATCCACAGTGTATTTTTGGTGGCTATGTTCAGATTTGAGTCATATTGGCATGGATCCACAGTGTATGTTTGGTGGCCATGACTTGTCTTACTTGACATGGATCTTTTCATGTCGGCATTTATGCTTTGAGTCATTTTTATTTTGAGTATGGGAATGCCTACCTCAATGATGATATATTATTGTACTGTATTTCTTTGTTTGTTGGCAGGTTTCCGACCGACTGTTTCTTGTTCCCTACACACATTCGAAAAAGTATTTCAGCTATCACTCTGTTCTAACTTCATACTTTGGGGGGCTCTCTGTTACACATTATTTTCGTCATCCCTATGATCTTTAATGATGTAAACCTATCTGTTGCCTTCAGAGGGGTCAGTGGCCTAAGTTCCTAAAGAGAGAAGGGAGAAGAACTTCTCCTGAGAAAAGAAGTTGCTTTTTCCTATGTAAAAACCTTATAAAAAGGGATGTTCGCAGGTTGCTATATAGGCAGAATGTGAGAATGACCAATTCTCACAGGTTGCACTATAGCCAGGGTGCGAATAGTTCGCAGGTTGCACTATAGCTAGGGTGCGAGAATGCCAGCACGTGGGAAAAATGAGCGTTTTCTCGAATCTTCTAGAAGGGGAAGCTTCTATGGTGAGGTGGCATCCGAATGGTTTGGATCTTAATCGCTTTCATGATTTAGTGGGATCATCCTAACCTCCTCACCTTATCTTCTTCAGCTTATAAAAGGAGAGGAGTTCTCATGGAGAAAGTTAGCTTGAGCTTGGGTTCTTTGGCTTGGAATTATTAGCTTGATTAGAGTGGCTTTGAGATTTTCTTTGTCAAGATAGATTGTGAGTAGCTATCAGATCTATGGTTTCAGAATCCTTGGAGCAAGAAGTGTGTGGGGAATGAAGGACAGTAGGGAGGGACCTTACGACATCAAGGCTCTGGTTGTAAGTTTCTCTTTCAATTAATATGATACAGTGATATATTTCTTTCCCATAAAGTGAGATCTACTTTATTACATAATTCCTTGATCATATGTATAGATTAGCTATTGGATATATTATTTTCTTTCATACAATAAAACACAACAAGCTTTATAGGAAAGAATCATATTACTGTATCATATTAAATGTGAAAGAGAGATTACAACCATGGCCTTGATGTCGTAAGGTCCCTTCCAACTGTCCTTCGTTCCCCACACACTTCTTGCTCCAAGGATTCTGAAACCATAGATCTGATAGCCACTCACAATCTATCTTGACAAAGAAAATCTCAAAGCCACTCTAATCAAGATAATAATTCCAAGCCAAAGAACAAGAACCCACAAGCTTCATTTCATCCAACTGACGATTCTGAAAATGAATCGTCTTCCTGGACTAAAACCATGCCTATGGTTGACTCTGTGGCGGCCAGATATAATAAGAAATCTTTGTTGTAATTAGGTGGCTGTAGCAGAGGTGCGGTTGTGAGGGCATGTTTTAATGCGTCGAAAGAACGTTGAGTGGTTTCATCCCAGAAAAAGGGAAAATATTTCTTAAGTAAACGCATAAATCCCTTGGTGATTTCGGCATAGTTGGCAATGAAGCATCGTAAGAAGTTCGCCTTGCCTTGAAGACTTTGAAGTTGTAAGATTGTGCATGGGGGGGGCAACTAGATTATCGCCTCCACCTTAAGAGGATCCACCATGATCCCTGTTGTTGATACGATGAAACCTAACAAACATCCTGACATGACGCAAAAGCTGCACTTGTTGGGATTCAAGCGAATCCTGAAGTAGAGACAACATTCGAAGATTAGTCTGAGGTGCATAGGATGATCCTTTCACTTGCGAGAGCATGATGCTAAATCATATAAATAGGCCTCGACTATATGATTGAGGTCATGAAACACAAAAGACATGGCCTGCTGGAAAGTAGCTCCATCATTCTTGAGGCCAAAAGGCATCTTATGATAGGCGAATGTACCCCACGGACAAATGAATGCCATTTGTGTTGGTCCTCAGGTTTGATTTGGATTTGATTATAGCCCGAAAAACCATCCATTAACAAAAGGGCTTCACAACCGGCACATTCATCAATGATCTGGTCAATGAATGGGGTTGGAAAATTATCTTTTGGACATGCCTTGTTCAAATCACGGAAATCGGTACACACATGAATCGTGCCTTGTTTTTTATCGACCGGCATGGGGTTTGACACCCATTGAGTCAAATGGATAGGATAAATGAAACCTGCCTTGAGCAATTTCTCAACCTCAAGCTTAATGGCTACTGCTTTCTTAGGATTAACTGGATGAAGTTTTTGTCGAACAGGCTTAGCATCAAGATACGTTGTGATTTCATGTTCAACTATTTTCGGATTGATACCTGGAATTTCCTCATAAGATCGGGAAAAAACATCGCGGAATTATTTGAAAAGATCCATGTAAATCTGAATCTCTTCGGGGGAGAAATCCGCTCCGATGAAGACATTCTCCACGACGCCAGGGTTTCGGGAGATATCGATAGGTATAGTTTCAGTGATAGTTTCCATATTCCCCTCAGCATAAATTGCTTGTGTAGCTAAGAGGTTAATAGGACATGGCTGATCTCCCGTCATGGTGATAGTGAATTCTCCTGCCTCAATTCGGTGTAACTCTGGGAGGAAATATGATCTGTGATGAAGATCGTCCCAAGGTTTGTCCGGACTAGTCATTGCTTCGATTACAGCTTCGTCAGAAGGCAAGACTAAGTCTAACAAATCAGTGGTAGCAAGAGAACCCTGAGCCCAAATAGGCTCTAGAAGTGGATCCAACTCTTGTGTGGGAGTCAGATCAAGGTTAGCTGAAGCTTGTTGGACTAAAGAGTACACTACTTCAGCGGCCGACAAGGGCATGGACATGCCGGATTTCCCTGTCTTATCCATCGTGGATGATGGGGAAGGAAGAATCCACGGATCCTCAAAGTAAGTCGTGCGGAATGACAAAACGTGAAAAATCTCAGCCTTTTGGTGACTAGATATAAACTGGACATCATTTTGAGGAGGTGGGTAATCGAAGGTACCCATCAAGGATGGGCACAACCCAACTCCTATGTTAACGACACCGGGCTGAGGATTATCAATCATGGGAACCGTGGATTCCCCCAAAGCTGGGTCAGGTCTAGAGAAGGACAATTGATCAATGGTCACTATCCGACCCTCGTGTGGAAACAACAAGACTCGAAAAACTGTAGTGACCATAGCTTGCATAGTATAAGTCCAACTCCGACCTAACAAGAGGTTATAGTCGAGGGGAGCATCGACTACCTCTACTTCGACGCACACGGTCTTCCCTCCTAACTACACAGGGAAAGAAGGAACGATACCATGTGGTCGGAAAGAATGACCGTCGAATGCAGTGAGGAGAGTAGGTGACGGAGACAAAGCGGGCTGGCCAATGGCCTTCCAACATGCTAACGACATAACGCATGTCGAGGCACCCTCGTCGACCACCGTGCGAAAGATATTGCATGTAAAATTTTTCATGGGATGAGCCACTACTATCTGAAACACTACGTGGTAAGGCAGACGAGGTTTTAAGTCAGTCGTATATAGCATGATGGTACCCAGGTTACAAGTCTCAGTAGAGCCTAAAGAAATTAACAAGGTTTTCCTTTGAGCAGGGCAGCTTTGGAGGACCTCCAAAGCAGACATCGCACAAGGGGTTTGTGATAAATCTTCCACCACAGAGTAATTTTGGGTGGCCCTTGCGTTTGGGTTGTGAGAAGCTTTCTTAAATGCACCCTTTGGAATACGTGTCATTGTTTCACCCAGCGTCATCTCGATCTGTAGAGGAAGAGATGGGATCTCAGCTTCTTTACCCTTCTCAGAGGCGCTTGGTTTACTATAGTCGTGCGCTCTAGTCATTATTAAAGCATCACCCCTCACCATATATACGTTCGCGGATGAGGAATTGTTTGGGGGAGGGAAGGTTTCTTGGATACCCCCTTCGGCACTTGTAGAGGCTTGAGTTAAATTTTTCCCATGCTGAAAGGGATTAGTCAACACAGCTTGTTGTTGCTGTGTGACAAATTTTTGGGCCTCTGCAAGTCGAGGAAAAAGATGGGTCGGGTGGTCTTCCACACACAAGTTGCACGGATACCTCGCCTTCCTTTTTTCTGTGGTGCCCTCATGAGCATTATCAGTGGGTTTTCTCTCCCCCTTACTCTTTTTACGTTGTTTTTTCTTCCCTTCAGGCTGCTGGGTGGCCTTTGGGTTAGTCGTCTGCACGGGGTGTACTTCCGACGTTTAGGTAGGAGGAGAAACCAAAGCAGTAGTCTGGCTGGCCGCTGAGTGTTGTATAGATAATTGTTGCAATTGTTTTGTCAATTGCTCAGTGGGCTTGGTTTTTGCTGAACCAACAATACCATCAGCATGTGGTCCAGCTCTCTGTCTAGTTTTATCCAGTATCGATCGTGGTGCATCCGGCAAGATGTTGTATAATAAACCAGACTGAGAATAGATGAGCTCAAACTGTTGAGCCCTCATGATGGAATCTTCTTCAGAGAAAACTCCTAAAGTCGCGACGTATTTGGATAATTGTGGGACTAAAGACTTAAGGAACCACTCAAGCAAGAATGCTGGTGGGACTGGTACTTTGATCAGACTCTTTCGATGTCTCCACTCTCAGATATGATCAGAGATATGGTCCGCTGTCGTCTATTCGAAATTGGCAAGCAGCTCTGTGCCAGCATCGTATCTCACAGGTAACTGGAAATGGTTAAGGAAGGCCATCGCCAATTCGCCAAAAGAAGAGTATCTTGAGCGATCAAGCTCGATGTACCATTTCGCAGCACTCCCGATAAGAGTGCGTTGAAACAATCGCAACTGGACGGAGTCATCTTTCAATGAGTTAGATGAACACCAAAGATGGAAAGTAGTCACGTGATCACCTAGATCTTCGTTAGGCTTGGCCTCGAACTTTGGGATGTCCGAAGGCAACTTTGTTGGCATAGGAGGCCAACGTGGATCGTGACAAATAGGATCATTTAACAACCTTTTCAAATCTGGCAAATGTAATGTTGCCAGGAATGGTAGTTTGGGTTGCTATTGATAGCTTGGGAAAAAGGGTCTGGGAGTTTGACTGGCACCAGGTTTCCAGGAAAAGTTTGGTTGCTGGCCTGGATTCTGTTAGAAACCATGGCCCTGACCAGCGTAAGGATTTTGCATCTGTGGAGATATCATTGGCTGATTCCCCATAAAGGACATAGGATGTTGGTCATTCATCGTGTTTGACAGACTTTGGGAAGGATTACCCCATGCTAGTCCTGATGGGAGAGGCATAGAAGTCTATCCAGGGTTCCATTGACTGTGGAAAGAATTACCCCAGAACGACATTCCAGAGGAGGGAATGGATCCTTGTTCTGAGTTCCAAAGTCCTACTATATGTGCCCCCGGTGCAGGAATAATACCCTGCGTCGGAGTAGACTATCCAAAAATGGGAGTGCCCCCAGACGGAAAAGCATTGGATGCGAAAGTGTTGTTACCAAATGTCTCGTTCCAAACAAACGGTGACAAATCTACCGGCATAGTTTGCGCAGGTGTTCCTTGACTCTCGGCTCCAAATGAACTAGTGCGTGTAGGCTGCCCTGCGAACTGCTGATGAAGACCACCAAGCGAAGGGGATGAAGGAGAGATGTGACCTCCAGTGTAAGGAAAGGCATTGAAAGGGACAGGAATGCCTGCAAGTTGACCTTGGAGAGGAGCGTTAGAGCTCCCTTCCCCCAGACCCAAAGTCTGTAAAGTGGAGTGAGTGAGTGCAGGACTTGTGTCTGAACTAGGCATACCGTATGAGAACAGAGGGCCTGTCGCACTAGGTGTAAAGGGATTTGTGGCCGCCATGATAGATGGGATCGGTCCACTGTGAGACGTAGTTGCGACCAAGACCATGGTGGCCCGGACCAACGATGGCAAGTTAGGAGATGCTTCTCCTGTGGTACCAACGGTGGTGGGAATGGAAGAATTCCCAGAGGAAGTAACAACGTTTAGTTCCATCACTGTGTGAGGCACTAACAGGCGTTCGTAAAATTGGATTAGTACAATAACCGACGGCCAAGTATCAGTGGTTGGGGTTTCAACTGAACCAAGAATGGCGATTGATTACTCCGTGAGTTGTTCGAGCACAATGGTTTGTAACCCGGTTGCTTTGAAAGACCCTTGTTGGTCTAGCTTCCGCCTTAATGGTGGTGGGGGTGGCTCTAGTATAATTGGCGGCAGGCCTAGAAGCTTTCGTGACCGGCGGAGCTCGGGATCCTCCACTATGTGAGAAGATCCAAGACACGCTAAGGTATTCTACACGTTCAAACAATAACACACACTAAAAAAGAAGCCCCTAAGAGATAAGACAAGAAATCACTAACAATTTTGAAGAACAGTTACAACAACCAACACTAGAGCAACTTACCGGTGCAAGTGCAACTCAAAAATGGAAGCACCCTCTAGGTATACTCTACAAAGCATGGCCCGATGTCTGTCCTAGGTACCGCGGTATACCCCCGCAGTCACCTATGTATGTCCCTAAACAAGATTGGCAATTAGTTTGCTAGCACGCGAACAGTCACCAGGCGGGTACAGTCAATAGTCGAGTAGACCACAATGAGCAGGGTATCAAGCCCAAAACCTGTCAAGGGTATCGAGAGCAAATGGTCTAGAAGACAACTGAGGACCTCGAACGGATTCGAGACCCATGAAGCCCCATGGAAAATGAAAATGATGGAATCCCAAAACAAGCCCTCGATATGTGTTCTCCACTACGCTTGGTCCGGCTTTGGAGGGGTTATCTCCGCTACCTTTCCTCACGCGACCTCATGTTTATCCCCTGTGTTAGAGGGGGGTCCCGGATAACTTCCACGAAACTAGACTTCTACACTCCCTATCACAGACTCCAATGTTTGGTTTTGAGTGGCCTTGGAGAGTTTCCTCTCCAACCTAATCCAAGGCCCTAGTCCTGAACTAGTGTATGAACCCTACAAACAAAAAGTCTAATAGATTTTAAATTAGCGTTGCTTTTATGAGATTTTTTACGTCATGGGGTATGAAGGTGAAACTGATGATGTGTAAAGACTCAAAGAAAAAACAAATGAAAAAAGATGGAAACAAAATGCTTTTACTAAATGCAAAAATCAACAACTTTTCACACAAGAAAGACTTCTTTTCTTTTCAATTTTTCTAAGATTTCATGCAGAAAACATAAAGGAATTTCGCTTGACTAAATCTACTTATGCTCTAAATGCACTGCAAAAACTTATGAACAAAAGACTTCTTCCTAGCTATTGATGCAGAAACACAATCTTCCAACAAAGAAGAAAATGAAAAAGAAATATATATATATTTTTTTATTTAAGTGCTAAATGAAGCAACAAAGGGAAAATGCCAACAAGCACAAAACTAAGAAAACAAAACAAAATTCTGGCTTAAAGCGCAGATCGCAAGGAATCAGAGCAAAGATACGCAATGGTAATCAAGAAATAACCGAGTCTTACGCTTGTCTAAAAACCATAAAACAATTTTTTTTCTTTTTTATCTTTTCTATCAACTATCAACTAAGAAAAAACAAGCTAAGGGTAAGAGGCCCTAACCTACTGACTGTTCAACCCTGGGCTCAAACACCTGAGAGGAACACTTCTCACCATAGGAGGGGATGACTGCCCCACCCTGATTGAAAAGAAACCTGTCAAGCACGCCTCTGTCACTGAAACAGCATGCGTGCAAACGCGCGCTGAGATACAACAGAGCGCGTGTACCTGCGGGCTGCACTTGCACAGACCTCATGTATGTATAAACCATAAGACAAAAATAAACACAGGTAGCCCAGACCAGGAAGAGGCCTCTGGTATTGAGAACCAGGGTCTCTTGAAGGCTTGGATGCTTCTTCTTAACAGAAAAGAAAAATAATTGGAAGGAATAAAAAAACGCAATAAAGCAAACTGAGACAAGACTGTGAACCAGCAAGACTCAGACAGGATCCAGAAAGCCCCCCGAGAATGTATAATTCTGACAAGGAAGAGGAGGACTGCCTCTCAAGCTTTCTGACTCCTACACGCTACTAAAACCTCTACAGCTAGCGTTCACACATAGGCTGCAAGAGATTAGGGCATGGGTTACACGCGTGCAGGCCTTCTGCAGGCTGTGTGTACCTCTATGTGTCCTGAAAATTGCCTTCAAGCAACAGTCAGGGAAAACTGGTATAAAGAACCAGGTTCCCTACTAGCTCAGGCCTTACAGAAAAAAGACAGGCAAAGAAACAGAAAATCTAATCTCTTAAACTACCCAAAAACTCAACTAAATCCGGAAACTGTAAAGAGTATCTTTTCTCCAGTGGAGTCGCCAATTTTGTTGTTGAGAAATAATACCCTACGGACTAGCAAACTAGGGTTAGGCTTGCATGCAGATTTTGACTGTAAAGAAATGACCTTTTAACCTACCACCCAAAACTTAAACCCCTCTTTCATGATACATGCATGGAAAGGAACTACTAACCTTTTTACTGATGTTTGGTGTAGATCCTCTGTTGCACTTTTGACCAGGGATGATTTTAGGGGCTAAATTTCGCTCGTGGGCTAATTTTCCATGGTTTTTCAAAAAACGAGATTCGTTATTTTAAAAACGATTCGCCCAAATTCTATAGGATAAAATTATTTTACCTTAAAAATCGCCAAAATTTTATAAAAACTGTATAAAATACTTAGAAATTTGAATATTTTTACAAAAATATCGTCAAACATTTATATTTGACATTAGAAGGATTAGTAAGATTCACCAAGGTTTCTACATTTTAAAATAAATTTTTATCCTTAAAATCATCCCTACTTTTGACCGCTTGCTTGCGCTACTCCTTCCAAAGTTATCCTGCAATCAAAACAAACAACGACGCATGCATGCTACTTTTCTACTTGAGGGTTAGAAATTAAGCATAAATTACACAAACCACATATAACTCATGCATTGGGATGGGAAAAGTATTCTTTTATTATCTTCAAAATGAATCAACTTACAATAAAAGTCGAGACTGGCCACTGCTCCTTGATCCTGATCCTGGGCTCCTCCTCTTCTTTTTTCCTCCAACTTCTTTGCGTTAATTCTCCTTAGGCTTGAGGAAAGGCTAAAGGGTTGGGACAAATTGATTCGGCGAATGGGCAGAGTTTCTTCGCTATAATTTTCCTCCTCCAAATAGTACCCCTACCCCTTCTTTTATAGGCTAGAAGGATCTAGGGTTTTGGACAAACTCTCGGCCATGCATGGCCGGGAGTTTCAGTTAACTGACCCATAGCTTTTTGTCCCGTCGGCAACTTTCCATTTTTGTGTTTTGTTAGGTAAACGCGGGTTGTAGTAGGCCTGCCAGCGTTCACACGCGTGCAGTAGTGGGTTAGGGCACGTGTGCCTTTACCTAAGAGGATTTTCGAAGAGGTTGTTCAACAGATGTTTTGGCAATGAAGGGATATGAGTTGGCTTGATGCCAGGTAAGCATGTGTGGTGCAATTTAAGGTTATAACACCGATCTGTGATTACAAACCCTAATAGATCACTTAACAGTTGTGATTCATCATTATTTAACCTTAGTTTACAACGCAGATGGATCCTACTTATAGCACAACGCAGTATTCAACGAGATCAAATATATTCAAGCACTAAGCATATCAACATAGATCAGATCTAGCATCTTATTCCCATCGTTAAGCACTAAGATATCATATCATCATCATGTAACATACATCACTGCACTAAGTATTAATCATATGAATAAGGAAACAACCATAATGCACGAAGAAAGCATAATACACAAAGCAACCACAACACAGGATATACCTGGTTCACCCCTAGCTTGGGGCTACGTCCACCAACTCTTCTTCTCTTTTATTGCCTTCTGTCAATCTTCTACATGTATAGATAAATGAGATCTTACTCCGCATAGGAAAATAGATGTGCGTGCACTTCGCTAGATCCTCCTTCCCTGAGTTACAACACAAAGCCTTTTCATAGTCTCTTACAATCACTTGTACTTATCTCTGCAAGTTCTCAACATAACATGCATGGAGCATATACAATTGGTACTTAGCACTCAACAAGGTACCAAAAAACCTTCTCCAAAAACCCTCCTCTCTTCACATCGCCTAGACTTCTATTTATATATTACAAAAAGGGTCTAAACATGGGTAAACCCATGGGCTGACATCCCCATACCCGTTACATAGCCCAAAACCAAAAAATCCCTAACCAAGGGGCCGAGATCCCGCGATCTCTGCTTCAACTTGCGCTCCACCTTCGACAGCTTGTCGAAGTCCCAAAATAGGTCAATCATGACCAAGTATCCTCAAACTTTGGTTGAGAGCCAATAGGCCCCCAACACTCACCTATGACTCATTCTGAGTCACTCTGATCTGGGTAGTTCTGCCTCAAAATCCTCGAGCTTGGCTCAAGTTGCTTCAACCTGTTGCTGCGCCAAGGCCTCTTGCTCGGTGAACTCTTGGATAACTGCTTCATTGATAGGTCCTTCTAAGCAATGTTCAACTGCAGTGATGACTTGTTCTAGTTCTGCTCCTCAGCCTTCAATCTCCATGAACAGTTGACAAGCCTCATTTTGAATTGGTTGGAGCCTCTGAGTCACTTCCATGACTCTCCTATGAATGGTGTGGACCTGCTATTGAGCAATGCATTGTTCTTGGGATCGCTCCATTCTCTCAACTACTGACAGGGGCTTCAACTGTGCTTGTACTATTGTTGCTTACTGCTTTGCCTCCTGGAGATGTGACTCCAGTGCTTTTAGTTCAGGGTCTTCAGTAAGTCACTCGTAGGTTTGTGCACTTCTGATACTTAGCTGTTGAAATTCCAGAGAGAATGCTCTGATCCTCCCAACTTTTCTTCGAGCAGTGGATTCTCTTTGGTCTTGTACATCCTGCGGGGTACTTGGCATTGTTCGTAGCTCCAAATCTGCAATTTTCTGTTGAAGTTGTTGAATAAGTTCCACAAGCTGTGCTACTTGATGCTCTATTGGTTCTTCCACCTTTTGATCTAAGCCTGTCATAGAGCAAAGTGCTTTGCTGACTGCTTCTTTGACTTCGAGATGCTCTGCGAGTAACTTCCCTTTCTTTTTCTTGACTTGCACTCTCTCCTCTTTGAACTTAGTGTGGAGGTCATCTTTCTCCTATTGCACAACTCGATGTTGCTCTACCATTTCCTCTTGTGCTTGCTTTAGGGCCACTGTAGCCTGTTCTTTCTCTTCTTTTGATCGACGAAGGCGAGCTTCGGTTGTGTCAGCTATTCTGTGGATTTGGTTAGGCTCATCTCTAAACTCTGGCTCTTCTGATGGCAGGGGCGTAGTTGATACTGTGCGAATGGATTGAAGGGCCTGCTATACCCCTTTGAGTTCTGCCTCAATCCTATCATACATGGCTGCTTGTTTGGCTTCAGTGTTCTACAAGAGGTCTTGTGAGGCATCTGATATGGTTGTGATGATGAATTCAAAGTCATCAAGCATGAGTACAATATACAACTTAGTCTTGGTGGCTTTGGACTTCTTCCATGAAGTAGGCTTCGTGGGAGAAACCTTTCTTTTCTTGGAGGGATCAGTATCATCAACGGGATCCCTAGGCAGTGTTACTTCACCTTGCTTCTGCTGATCTTCTTTTCCATTGGTCTCTTCTCTATCTATATTTGTATTGGTTGTTGATCCTACTACAATATAGGCATTAGAAATGCTCTTATGAGATTTATTCTCCTAGTAAATAGTCATTGACATTATCCTATTGTAAAACTATAAACTAAAAAATAGGATCTACATGAGTACTTTGTGTGCTTTAAAAAGACACTGGAAATATTGTATGAGGGTCAATTAGTTGGGCATTCAAGGACCTTTTTGTAAAAACTCCACTGTAGGACAAGACTATATTTCATACTGGTAATAAATGACAAAAGCATGTTGATCGTCAGATATTTTTTCATATATTTATCTATTTCTTTTCTTACTTGAATACATTTATTCTGTTGCAATGCATATGATTCCTTAATTGTGGGTGACAGTGAAATTTTTACTGTTTTTGTTCATAATTAAGATTTTTTTTCAAGTACATGTTCTTGTTTCTTAATGATATTTTGAAATAAGAAATCCATGTGTGAGTTGACAAAATAGATACTCACATACCTTCCTTTATTTTCTTACCTTACCATCTGATCTATTAAAGTGTCAACCATTTACTAAGCCAGTGGGATGTTTTACTTGCTTTATTATTGAGTTATATGTTTTATTAAATCCTTGAACCATATTTCAACCATTTTCTAAAAAACCCATTAAAAAAAACCCTTCATAAATACCATTGCAATAACTTGATGATGCTCTAGCTTTCCCTCTCATAGTCAAGTGCAACTTTAGGGACTAACATCTTTTGGCACCATTGCCAGGGAAGAAGGAATGAAGATATTTTCCCTAGGAGAATGACAAGATCATATCTAAATCTTGATGGTGGACAAGAATTTGGAAAATTACATACGACTGTGTATTTTTCACCTGGTGACTCCTCTGTAGTAATTCTGACACCTAAAAGAGAAGGAAAAGAACTTAAAACTCCTCCAACTTCCTCATCCTCTACAAACAAACAAGTGACCAGAAAAAACCTAGATCCTAAGCCTGTTGTAGCAGTGTGAGATCCTAAAAATTTATTGAGAAAATCTAAAAACACTCCTGGACAATATTCTCTTTGAAAATAATTTTTTTTCCTACAAGTACTCAAGGACAGTCTTATGAAACTATCAACATCTTTCCAATTGAAGAATTTATTCCTTAGGGTGAAACAAAGCCTATTGTCGAGCCTTCAGCTATTTCTTTCCCTTCAACTATCTTAGAATTGAATTTAGATCAATGGAAATTATTTGTTGAGCTCATTGAAGAAGAACAAACAAATACCTTATCTATAGCCAAAGCATTGAAAGACTTTCCCAAAGATATTAAAAGTGAACTAGATACACTCTCATCATCACCTCAATCCATTTCTTCTGAAGAGAATAAACCACATTATTATTCCTTTGAAAATCCTTTGTCTCTGGAACCTTCAACCTACT
>JASDQU010102476.1:333232-347765 GCA_032191745.1 Picea mariana
ACCATTTACTAAGCCAGTGGGATGTTTTACTTGCTTTATTATTGAGTTATATGTTTTATTAAATCCTTGAACCATATTTCAACCATTTTCTAAAAAACCCATTAAAAAAAACCCTTCATAAATACCATTGCAATAACTTGATGATGCTCTAGCTTTCCCTCTCATAGTCAAGTGCAACTTTAGGGACTAACATCTTTTGGCACCATTGCCAGGGAAGAAGGAATGAAGATATTTTCCCTAGGAGAATGACAAGATCATATCTAAATCTTGATGGTGGACAAGAATTTGGAAAATTACATACGACTGTGTATTTTTCACCTGGTGACTCCTCTGTAGTAATTCTGACACCTAAAAGAGAAGGAAAAGAACTTAAAACTCCTCCAACTTCCTCATCCTCTACAAACAAACAAGTGACCAGAAAAAACCTAGATCCTAAGCCTGTTGTAGCAGTGTGAGATCCTAAAAATTTATTGAGAAAATCTAAAAACACTCCTGGACAATATTCTCTTTGAAAATAATTTTTTTTCCTACAAGTACTCAAGGACAGTCTTATGAAACTATCAACATCTTTCCAATTGAAGAATTTATTCCTTAGGGTGAAACAAAGCCTATTGTCGAGCCTTCAGCTATTTCTTTCCCTTCAACTATCTTAGAATTGAATTTAGATCAATGGAAATTATTTGTTGAGCTCATTGAAGAAGAACAAACAAATACCTTATCTATAGCCAAAGCATTGAAAGACTTTCCCAAAGATATTAAAAGTGAACTAGATACACTCTCATCATCACCTCAATCCATTTCTTCTGAAGAGAATAAACCACATTATTATTCCTTTGAAAATCCTTTGTCTCTGGAACCTTCAACCTACTTTGGTTTAGATAAGAAACCTCTGATTTATTCAGTTGAAGATCAAAAACTTATATCAGCCCAACTAAGTTGCTCCACCCAGAGAACTATTTCTCTTTCTACATCACTAGTTCTACTCACTCCTACAGTTCAAACACCCATTGTGATAAATATGGATGTGAATATGATGGATGCAATTGTTGTAGCCAGATATGAACCTTTAAATTTACCACAAGTTTTGTATGTCTTTCCCACCTAATGATTATATGAAGTATTTTCCAAGATTCAATGGAGAGGGAGAATTTACTATTGAAGAACACTTAATCTCTTTCTACAGTTTTGCAGATAATTTTACTGTGGATCATGCAGATGTTTGGATGAAAATTTTGGTGCAAAGTTTATATGGAGAGGCAAGGAAATGGTTTACAAGCCCGCCTCCCAATTCAATTATTGTTATTGATGCACTGGATGCTACATTTTTAAGACACTAGGGAGATAGGAAGGATTACTTGTATTACATCACTGAGTTTGGTGCTTTGAAAAGAAAACAAGGAGAATCTATATCTGATTTTACCAAAAGATTTAATAAAATGTATAGTAAAATTCTAGATGAAATCAAACCCACAACAACATCATCCAAAATTACTTTTTTCAATGCCTTTGATGCTAAGTTTTCTCTGTTGTTGAGATAAAGAAGGTCCACTACTCTAATTCTAATGTAGGAAACAACCATTGAAGTATAATGTAACATATTAGCAGCAGAGAAATTGAAGTCTAGTGGTGATAGAGACATGAAAAAGAAAAGAGAAGAACTCCCTTCTTCTTCTTCTCATACAACATATGATTCTAAGATGCATGAAATGGCCAAAATGTTGAAAATCTTAACATCTAAAATGGCTAGTCTGAATATGGAAACAAAACAACCTAGTAGACCTACACAGGAAGGTGGATACATAAATCCTAACCAGTTTAGGAGGCCTAACAATGTCCTTCAATTTTTTCCCAGAGAAAGGAGAAATCAAGAAGATCATAAAGTTTTTCCTCCTTTTCAAAATAATGCAGTCGAAGAAGTTGAAGAAATTTGTGACACTGAAGAAGATTCTACAGTGAATTTAAATGATACATAATTACCTCCCACTCATTTAACACAACAAGATTATGAAGATGCTCTTATACTAAATCAGTTTTAGGAACAGGATGATGAAGAAATTATCCAGAAAGAACCTAAAAGAAAAAAATATGATCTTAGGTCCAGATCAAATACACCAAAGGTGGATATACCTGTTCCAACTAAAAAGACTAATGCTCCAGTTAAATCATGGGCCAGTAAAGAAAGTTAAGGGGTTAAAATTGATCAACAACAAAAAAAACGTGTCAAGGTTAGCACTATAGAGGTGAAGGAAATCGAGAAGCATGTTTCTTCTTTCAGTTTGGAAAATGAAATTAATCAAATTAAAATCCCCATAACTCGGGTAGAATTGATGAAAACTGATCCTTTTAGAAAATCGGTTCTCAAAGCATTGCAGCCTCCTTTTCATGTTACTTTTTCAGATACTATAAATCTTGAAGATGAAAACCCTGCCATAACCATTGGACCTCATATTGAAGACATGTCTGATGCTTCTCCTCCCTTATACATATCTCTGAACATTCATGAAAAATTATTACATAATTATCTAATGGATTCAGGAGCTTCACGCAATGTCATGCCAAAAGTGGTAATGGATTAATTAGGTTTAGACATCACTAAGACTTATCTAGACCTATATTCATTTGAATCTAGGAAAGTTGAATGTCTGAGAGTCATTAAAGACATGTTTGTTACTTTATCTCAGTTACCTATGAAAAGTGTGGTGTTGGATGTAATTTTGGCTGACATACCTCCCAAATTTGGTATGCTTCTGTCAAGATCATGGGCAAAAAAAGTAGGAGGCACACTACAAATGGATCTCAGTTATGCTACCATACTTGTGTTTGGTGGAGAACATCAAAGACTATATAGGGAAGTGAGGTTGGCTTAATTGGTAAGTGATCATGATAATCCTGGTAATCATCCCATATATGTTGTAGAAGAAGAACTTGGTTCTTATGTTTTTCACATTGGTGACCAGATAGATGAAATAGTAGTCAGAAAAATCATACCTACAGTTGAAGAAAACATAGAAAACCTAGTATGGAAAATGTTCTTTGATGGGGATTGTTCCAAAGAAGGATCTGGGGCTAGGATTGTTTTTATTTCTCCTACCAAAGAAGTTATTCCTCTGCCATACAAACTGGAATTTGATACAACCAACAACATCAATGAATATGAAGCTCTACTGGTAGGATTGAAAGCTGCGAAAAATATGGGCATAGATAAAATTTCTTCTTTTGGAGATTCAAAGATTATCATCCATTAGATAAAAAACATTTATCAAACCAAACAACATAGGTTAGAATATTCTTTAGCACTTGCAGCCAGTAATTCCAAAACTCCCATTTTTCCCAATTTAAGGTTTGAGATTGAGGTAAGACACAAACCCTCAATACCAGATAACATAAAAAATTGGAAAGTTTTCAAAGATGATCAGGAAATTCAAAGGTTTTTGGAGACCATTGATGAGTTTTATAATATCTCCATAGATCAGGATAATGAAAATGATGATGTGGAAATTCATGCTGCAAACATCCTTCAAGATAGTATTGCTAGTCATAAAATTATTGAGTTAAAAACAAATCATCTGCCAAAGGGCATGGTTCCACTTGAGAAATTATTTGACTCTAATAATGTTTCAAGAAAATATGTTATTCAAATAGAGGAGGCTGAAGTGGTAGACTATGATATCAGTCCAGATTCAAATCACAGGAAGGTGCAATTATCCATAAATTTTTCAGAAAAACAGAGAGACGGGTATGTCAATTTGATGAAACAGTTTTCAGATGTTTTCTCTTGGTCTTATGAAGACCTTAATGTTTTTTATTGTTGGCACAGGGGTAGACCCGAGGTTCAACACTTCAACAATGCATCAATAAAACCCTAACTATTGGCCCTTTCGACAACACCTGCGAAGCATATGAAGTCTCACCCGAGGTAGAGAAAGGGGTGGTTGCAGGACTCCAGTGTCTACAACCTTAGCTGGGACACCGATATGTGATTACAAACCCTAAAAAAACACTTAGCAGTCGTTATTCATCATTATTTAACCTTAGTTTACAACGCAGATGGATCCTACTTACAACACAACATAATATTCAATGAGATCAAATATATTCAAGCACTAAGCATATCAACATAGATCAAATCCAGCATCTTATTCCCATTGTTATGCACTAAGCTATCATATCATAGTCATCTAACATACATCAGTTCACTAAGAATTAATCATATGAATAAGGAAACAACCATAATTCCCAAAGAAATCATAATACACAAAGAAACCACAACATAAGATATACGTGGTTCACCCCCAGCCTGGGGCTATGTCCACCAACTCTTCTTCTCTTTTATTGCCTTCTGTTAATCTTCTACATGCACAGGGCCATGAGATCTTACTCTGCATAGGACATGAGATCTGCGTGCACTTCGCTAGATCCTCCTTCCCCGAGTTACAACACAAAGCCTTTTCACAGTCTCTTACAATCACTTGCACTTAGCTCTGTGAGTTCTCAACATAGCATGAACGAAGCATATACAATTGGTACTTAGCACTCAGTAAGGTACCAAAAACCCTTCTCTAAGAACCCTCCTCTCTTCACATCTCCTAGAACTCTATTTATATATTACAAAAAGGGTCTAAACATGGGTAAACCCATGGGACAACATCCCCATACCCGTTACATAGCCCAAAACCCAAAAATCCCTAAACAAGGGGCCAAGATCCCGCTATCTTCGCTTCGAATTGTACTCCACCTTCGGCAGCCTATCGAAGTCCCAAAATAGGTCAATCATGACCAAGTATCCTCAAAACTTGGTCGAGGGCCAACAAGACCCCAACACTCACCTGTGACTCATCCTGAGTCACTCTGATCTGGGTAGTTCTGCCTCAAAAGCCTTGAGCTTGGCTCGAGATGCTTCTACCTATTGTTGTGCCAAGGCCTCTTGCTTGGTGAACTCTTGGATAAATGCTTCTTTGAAAGGTCCCTCTAAGTGTTGTTCAGCTACAGTGATGACTTGTTCCATTTCTTCTCCTCGGCCTTCAATCTCCGCGAATAGTTGGCAAGCCTCGTCCTAAATTGGTTGGAGCCTCTGAGTCACTTCCATGACTCTCCTCTGAATGGGTTGGACCTACTATTGAGCAGTGCGTTGTTCATGGGATCACTTCATTCTCTCAACTGCTAACAGGGGCTTCAACTACGCTTGTACTATTGTTGCTTGCTTCTTTGCCTCCTGGAGATGTGACTCCAGTGCTTTTAGTTTAGGGTCTTCAGTAAGTTACTTGTAGGTTTGTGCACTTCTGTTTCTTAGCTATTGAAATTCCATAGGGAATGCTCTGATCCTTTCAATTTCACTTCAGGCAGTGGATTCTATTTGGTCTCATATGTCCTGCGGGGTACTTGGCACTGTTCGTAGCTCCATATCTACGATTTTCTATTGAAGTTGTTGAATAACTTCCACAAGATGCGCTACTTGATGCTCTACTAGTTATTCTGCCTTCTGATCTAAGCCTGTCATAGAGAGAAGGGATTTGCTAACTGCTTCTTTGACTCCAAGCTGCTCTGCAAGCAATTTCTCTTTCTATTGCTTGACCTGCACTCTCTCCTCTTCAAACTTGGTGTGGAGGTCATCTTTCTCCTATTGCGCAACTCGGCGTTGCTCTACCATTTACTCTTGTGCTTTCTTTAGGGACAGTGTAGCCTGTTCTTTCTCTTCTTACGCTCGACGAAGGTGAGCTTCGGTTGCGTCAGCTATTCTGTGGAGTTGGTCAAGATCATCTCCCAACTCTATCTCTTTTGATGGCGGGGGCACAGTGGATACTGTGCGTATGGATTGAAGGGCCTGCTATACCCCTTTGAGTTCTGCCTCAATCCTATCATACATGGTTACTTGTTTGGCTTTAGTGTTCTGCAAGAGGTCTTGTGAGGCATATGATACAGCTACAATGATGAATTTGAAGTCATCGAGCATGAGTACAATCTGCAGTTTAGTCTTGGTGGCTTTGGAATTCCTCCGCGAAGTAGGTTTCATGGGAGAAACCTTTATTTTCTTGGAGGGATCAGTCTCATCAATGGGATCCCTAGGCGGTGTTACTTTTCCTTGCTTCTACTGATATTATTTTCCATTGGTCTCTTCTCTATATACTTTGTCATCACCTCCTTGTCTAGGTGATCCTGAAGAGATTTCATATGATGTACTACTCAAGTTTTGTACTTATTCGGTCTTCTTCCTTCTGTTGGTTCCAAGTGTGTCATGTTCTTCGTGAGTGGCCTCCGAGCTGCCAATTAGTTTAGGATAAAAAATTTCTACAGGGTCAACAAGGATAAGAAGCTCTGTAGACTAATCCTTAGTTATCTCTTCGAGGTACTCCTCTATGATCTTGTTGTATGACTGGAGCTCCTCTTTGTGCTTGTCTGCGCGCGCAGTGATATAAATAAAATGTTGATCTACGCAAAACTTCATGAGAGGTCTGAACCGGTGTAGGGTGTTCGACATCATGCGAGGGATAACCATAATATCCCTCTTTAGCTGGAGATAGTATGTGTGAAATACTACGTTTGACTGCCATTGTTTACCCATATCGCTCGAGTACTAGAGCATGGTGAACTTCGCAGCGAGTGGCTCGAATAGCTCAATGTCTGGGAAGGTCACACCTTCTGGCATCTCCCAAGAAGTAAACACTATGAGGATCAGCAGCCAGCTAAAATGGAACTCATAGCCTTTATCCCGAGCTTCTCGACAATCCAATTCTATTTGGTTGACTAGTTACTTCACCCAGTTCATTTGGAGTCCTTCTACACATTTTCTGACGAGGTCAACAACGAATCCTGTGACTTGCGTAGGTCTGTTCTTTCTCACCAACTTTCCTGCGATTAGCTGGGAGGCCAGGTGCATTGTGCCATTCTATATAGAAGCTACCTTGTAGCCTCACATCCCCTTTTCTACATCACCATATGTGTCTTTAATTCTTTGTGCCAGGGTGCAATATGCAACCTTCCCTGTGTAGAAGTCCTGTGGGTCGGGTCCCTGCATGCTCAATCCGGTGATCCTATGGATCAACGTCGGATCGACTGTGATGCATCTATATAGACATAGATAGCCACCATGGTAACATGATAGCAGGAGCTTAACACATGCATTAACCTTTTGGTGCCTTCCAAAATGTGGAATCTTCATCACATTCAGGATGGTGGAATACACGAGGTTCATAGTCCATGGTTGGGGGATTATTTATGAGTTTTTCCCCTTCGTCCTAGTCAAATATCTATGAGGAGTGATCATATTGTGGTTCTTGCGGTCCCCTAGGCTGAAGTTGTTGAATTTTAATGTCGCGATCTTATCCTGCTATGTTCTAACTGCATGTATCCCCTTCGGGAGGTACACAGTAACCATGGTGTAATCAAAGTCCCTCAAGACACTATCACGACTCACAGTGCTAGCCAAAGTCAGGATGTAGTTGGGTAGGATAGTCAGGATTAACTTCATGTTTTCCAAGTCATCTCGATGCTTGGTTGTTTTCTCAGCTACAACTCAGGATGGTCTAGATCTACGAGAAATCGATGGGGAGGCTTGCGCTCCTCTCGTCAATGAGGCTTTAATACCTGCGGACATTAATTTTTCATCCATTAGATCGATGAGAACTTCTTCAACTGACTTCTCTATGGCGTTGAGTTCATCTGGCATGCATGCTCATATCGGATGACTCAGGTGGATGAATGAGTGCTCAAAGCAATAGAACATGTGTCGATCTCAATAAACGCAACACGATAGAAATGAATTGGATTGGATACAATTCACAAAAGTGTTTTCAGTGCAACCGTCAATGCAATAAGTAGACAACGATTTAACAAATCTCTCCAATGTACGAGAGGTCTTCATCAATGTGGTTTTGTTCATTGTGACGCGGTCCTAACAGTCTGATGGCGAGCTTTCTAGCCATAATTGTTGTTCTAATCGTTCGGGGGCATCGGTCTAATGATCATAATGCCTTCAACAACTATATTTCTTTGCCATGGCTAAGTGCCATGTTGCGTTGTTCTGATATCCCGACGAAGTTCTAGTTTTGCAAACCTTCCTTCTGCGAATTCCCATTTGGAACATTCTGCAACTTTTCTATTTTTTCTCTCTTCTTGCTGAGCTTTCTAGCCTTCTTCCCTGTAATGTTTGTCTCAGTATTCCTCTTTCCATTCTGATTCTTATCTCATTTTGGCATAGTAACTTTGCCCTGTTGAAATTCTTCCATAGGGTTTAAGGGAAATATTTCTTCTTTGTCTGGAGTAGGTGCTTCACTCTTCTATGAGTCTTCTTGTGTTCTTTCAACTTCAACATCCAAGTTTTTGGTTCTGAATAGCTTTGATCTATTCTCATTTTCTTCAACCAAGTGTGCTATCCTCCTAGTCATGAAATCTTTTAATTCTTTCTTTTTATGTTCTAATACTTCCTCTTCTTTTCTTCTGGCCTGATCCTTCTCAATCCAAGTTTTTCCTAGTAACATAGAAAATAGGGCGTTGTTCTCAATAAATTTAACAACCTCAAAATATTCTTCTGTCGAAGTTCCATGAGCACTCATAGATATCTGGGTGACTCTTCCACATAAGGTTATCAAATTTCCTCTAAATAATCCTATTCCTCCCAAGGAAGGAATCATAGCAGGCTTTCCTAAAATTTCCCAGGTTCTTTCTGTGATGATATTCACCTATGTTTCTTCATCCAGAACATAGTCAATGTCGAAGTCTCCTATTCTTGTTTCTATGCATTATTTTTCTTTGAAGATCTCTGATAAGTTGATATTTCTGTGATCATTCAAGGTTTCTTTCATTTTTAGTAATACATTCTCTGATTTTTTCCGAGGTTCTGTCATGGTCTTAGTTTCTTGACCTTCCTCAGGGTTTCTATGTCTTTTATTCATTCTTTCAACCTTAGCAATCATTCTAGGGAAATCCAAAACTTGATGGTCCATAGATTTACAACAAAGATAACTAAGTATTTGATCAGGGCATTCCTTAGCAAGATGTCCCGGTCTTCTGCAGCTGTAACAAATAATTAATCCTCTTTTTCTTTTAAATGATTCCCAACCTTTCCTGTACCGTGCACTCGGATTATAGTAGCTAACCTGCAAAAAATTATTTCTAGGGTCCTGCATCCATTTGTTAGTCCAACCATTATTTCTATGCATAGGAATAACATATCTTTCACTATTCTTACCAAATCTATTCATATCAAATCTTCTTTATTCTAGTTGTGCCCTAGTTTTCAAGCTAGGACAAAATTTATCAAACATACCTAGATTTATACTTCTGAAACAAAAATTTCCATTTATCTTACCTTTTCAATCAAAACTTTTCACTGTTCTTACCTTTATCAGAGCACAAAGCTTTAAGATCTTACCTCTTTTCTTCATATCTGACTTCTCTTTTTAACACAGAGCTTCACAAGTCGGGTATAGTACAACGCACTAGGGAAATAGATCTATGCACAGAGCTTTCTCTTTTCTTCAGTTCCTAGCAATCACAGTTTCAGGTCAGATTTTCGCACAGAGCTTCCTTTTCTTTAGTTCCCAATAATCACAGTTTCAGGTCCCGACAATGAAACCATTTGTTGGCACAGGGGTAGACCCAGGGTTCAATGCTTCAACAATTCACCAACAAAACTCTAACTACCGGCCCTTTCGGTAACACCTGTGAAGAATATGAAGTCTCACCCAAGGTAGAGTCAAGGGTGGTTGCAGGACTCTAGTGTCTGCAACCTTAGCTGGGACACCGATCCGTGATTACAAACCCTAATAGATCACTTAACAATCAGTATTCATCATTATTTAACCTTAGTTTACAACATAGATGGATCCTTCTTACAGCGCAACGCAATATTCAACGAGATCAAATATATTCAAGAACTAAGAATATCAACATAGATCATATCTAGCATCTTATTCCCATCGTTAGGCACTAATATCATATCATAGTCATCTAACATACATCAGTGCACTAAGCATTACTCATATGAATAAGGAAACAACCATAATGCATGAAGCAAGCATAATACACAAAGAAACCACAACACATGATATACGTGGTTCACCCCCAGCCTGGGGCTACGTCCACCAACTCTTCTTCTCTTTTATTGCCTTCTGTCAATATTCTACATGCACAGAGCCATGATATCTTACTTCTTCCTACTCCCCTTGATTGTTTCTGCAATGATTTTTGGATATGTTTCTTGCTCTGTTGTTTTGGAGCTTGATCCTTTTCCTGTCTGATTGTATCCTAGTCCAGACTTGTCATGATGAGATTTTTTACTGCTAATAATGTCATCCAAAACTTTTGAGATGTTCTGCATATTTTTCTTTTGAATATCCTTTATTAGTGTGACAATCTTTGCTTCCAAATTTCCAATGATCTTGTCTTTTTCTTCTAGTTATTATTTGAGTGCTTCTTCAATTCTTTTATCTTTTTCTATTTGAACCTTCAAATTTGTGATCATTTGTTCTAGTTCTTAAGTGTCATCTTTATTGTCTAGTTCTGCTTGTAGTTTATTGCTTTTCTTCTTTTCTCTTATGATAACTTCTATGGCACACATCAATTCCTCTTGGTAGTCAACTTCTGCCTCTTCAATTTCTCCTTCGACTTCTTCATATTCTTCTTCAGCTTCTTCATATTGTTCTTTGGAGTCTTCTTTATAAGAGTCTTCTACTGCCATGAATAGAACTCTTTCTGTCTCACTGTCACTGACTTCATCTTCACCTGATGATGAGATGTCTTTTTTGGTGCATAAGATTTTCTTGAAAACTTTCTTTGTGGTTATTTTTCCTTTATATGTTTGTTTTCCTTTTGAGTAACCTTCATCATTTCTCTTTTTTCTTATAAGGACATTTGTTAGCAAAATGACCAATACCATCACAATTAAAACAAATTAAAGGAATCTTATCTCTATACCTACCGTCGGTTCCCTTGTTCAGTGTTTTGACAAAGTTGGCCACTTCTTCATCATCTTTCGAGACGTCATTGTTGCTGCTATGTTCTTATTTTTGCCTTCCCTTTTGCTTTGAATTTTTGGATGCTTTGAAGGCTGCTTCTTTTATATCAGGATTTTCTTGTTCAGTTCTCATTTCATATGTTGTGAATATTCCATGTAATTCATCCATGCTTATTGAGTTTAGATCTGATCTTTCTTCTAGTGCTGATATCTTAGGGTCAAATCTCATAGGAAGAGATCTTAGTACTTTTTGAACAATTACAAATTCTTTGATTTCTTCTCCCAATCCTATTATTGCATTTACTATTTCATCAACTCGTAAAAGGTAAGCTGCAATATTCTCATCTTCCTTCTATAAGTTTTAAACCTGTGAAGTAAAGCAATGCATATAGATTCTTAAGCAAAAAAAATAAATTAATCAATGGCTCATTCACATAGTACACAAAGATTTATACCGGAAACCCTTAACCGGGAAAACCTTTCTTATATTCATTATCAAGAATTTCACCATTCACCATACAATATATACAATGTTTTTAGGTATTCCGTAGGTACCAAAACCCTAATCCCTTAATTCGGGATTAATTTAGTTAACCGCTAAAAATAGCAAAATCCGCTAAAAATAGCAATAAAAAATATATACTACTAGAGGGATCGTCATACATAGTTGTCATATCTGACACGCCCACACACACACATGCAAAGAATATAACACATACCCAACATTCTCCCACTTGTTGTTTTCTTTGCATCTAGGGGTCGAGGGGATTATATAGTCAACAATCCAGGGAAGCAATGCCCATTGTTACTCTACACCAGGTGAGCTTTTCTGTGCTCACAGACTTTGTCAATGAATCTGCAACATTCTTCAAAGTGTCAGCATTTTCCAGAAACACCTTCTTTTCCTCAACCATGTCTCTCACAAAGTGATACTGAACATCAATATGCTTTGTCTTCGAATGATAAGATGGGTTCTTTGCCAGGAAGATTTCACTCTGTCACAATCTAATCTCACTGCTTGTTGTACCAACCCAATACCCGAACACAATCTTTGTAACCATATTGCTTCCTTTCTTGCATGAGTGGTTGCCATGTATTTAGCTTCTGTAGTTGAGAGTGCCACTACAACCTATCTTTGCCTCATCCAACTGATTGCTCCTCCAAATAGGTTAAACACATACCCACTTGTAGATCTTCTGCGATCCAGATCTCCAACCCAGTTTGCATCAACAAAGCCATGTATGTCCACCACTTTGTCCAATCCTAGTCTTCCTTAGTAGCACAATCCATAACTGGTAGTTCCACGAAGATACCTGAAGACCCTCTTTACTGCTGTCCAATGCTCCTTCCCTGGTTTTGACATATACTTGCTCAAAAATCCCACAGCATGTGCAATGTCTGGTCTAGTACAGACCATTGCATATATCAAACTGCCAACTGCACTGGCATACAGAACATGGGACATGTCTTCTTCTTCTTCATGTGTCTTGGGACACTGATCTGCATATAACTTTACACTTATATGAATAGGAACCTTGACCGTTTTACTTCCATGAATATTAAACCTCTGCAATATCGTCTCAACATATTTTCTCTGATTCAACCAGAGTTTCCTTTTTGCACAATCTCTTTCAATCTCCATTCCCATAATGAAGTTAGCAGCACCGAGATCCTTCATGTCAAATTTGGAGGATAGCTGCGATTTCACCTCCTTGATAACATTCATGTTATTTCCTACCAATATCATGTCATCAAAATACAACACTACATAAATGAAGTGTTTACCAACCTGCTTGGTATATACACACTAATCAACCCCGCTTACAAATCCCAATCCAAGGATGTATGTGTCAAACTTTTGGTACTACATCCTAGGTGATTGCTTCAGACCATATAGTGACTTCTTTAGCTTACAGACCAGCTCTTTCTTTCCCTTCACTACAAAGCCTTATGGTTGCTTGATGTAGATTTCTTCTTCCAGATCCCCATGTAGGAATGTTGTCTTCACATCCATCTGTTCCACTTCAATATCAAAAGAAACAACAATAGATAAAATAAATCTAATAGAAGTTAACTTAGCAACAGGAGAAAAAATCTCACCAAAGTCAATTCCCTCTACCTAGGAATAATCTTTTTCTACTAATCGAGCTTTGTATTTCTCCACTTTACCTTGTGCATTAAACTTCTTCTTAAACAACCATTTTCTACCAATATATTTTCTTCTATCTAGCAACTCAACTATATCCCATGCCTCATTCTTATCCAAGGCATCCATTTCTTCAACCATGGCCTTCTTCCAGAGTTTACTATCCTATGAATTCACTGCTTCCCTAACAGTTCTGGGATCATCATCAGTAATAGATAAAGAAAAATTGGAATGGAAATCAGGTGGACTATACCTTTCTGGTTGCCTTTTATCTCTCAATGATCTCCTCAATACTAGGGTATGAGGTTCTTCTTCT
The DNA here is from genome assembly GCA_032191745.1 of Picea mariana. NCBI lineage: Eukaryota > Viridiplantae > Streptophyta > Pinopsida > Pinales > Pinaceae > Picea > Picea mariana. The sequence continues at coordinate 346,646 of JASDQU010102476.1, forward strand.
TCTTCTTCTTTTTCTTCTGCTTCCTCTTCTTCTTCTTCTTCTTCTTCTTCTTCTTCTTCTTCTTATGCATCATCCAACTCAAGCTCTATTTTCTCAGGTTCATCTTGCATTGGTAGGAATTCCTGTTTGGACACATCTTTTACCTCTCTAAAAACAACATCTCGACTGTAAACAGTCTTCTTGGTTTCTAGGTTCCAAAGATTATAACCTTTCACACCATCTCTATAACCAATAAATATACACTTTTCAGCCTTTTTATCCATCTTACTCCTATTTTCCTTTGGAACATGTACATAAGCATCACAAATAAACACTCTAAGATGTTGAAGAGAGGTTTCTTTCCAGACCATACCTCATGTGGATTTTTATGATCCAACACTGATGAAGGTGATCAATTGACCAGGTAACCTGTTGTACCCACTGCCTCTACCCATAATTCTTGTCCTAACCCGGCACCGCTGAGCATGCTACTTGCTTTTTCCATCAGTGTCTTGTTCATCCTTTCTACAACTCCATTCTGTTGAGGAGTGTATGGAGTAGTCTGTTGCCTTGCTATACCATTATCTATTCTCAATACCTTTATTTTCTTCTCTGTCTGATTTTCTTCCAGAGCCTTAAAATCTTTAAATTTATCAAATACCTCAGATTTCTTTCTAAGAAAATAAATCCATGTGTTCCTTGAAAAATCATCTATGAATGAAACATAATACATAGATTTACCTAGTGATGGAATAGACACAGGTCTAAACACATCACTGTGTATCAATTATAAGATCCCCTTTGCTCTTGTAGCACCAAATGGGAATCTTACTCGATTTTGTTTACCATATATGCAATGTTCACATAAATCAGAATCTAGAGTGAAATTAGACATACCTTCAACCATGCCTTTACCGTGTAGTGTTCGAAGGCCCTTTTCTCCAATATGCCCCAGTCTTTGATGCCACAACATGGTCTTCTTTTCTGGGATAGTATTGGTCTTGTCTCCTTCATTTCTCTTCTCAGGGACAACATAATTGTTACACCCATTAGTATAAGTGCTTCCCAACAACTTGTACATATTTCCACACTGAACTCCCCTCATCAACACCATTGCTCCTCGCACCATCTTGCAAGTGTT
>JASDQU010102476.1:390661-415056 GCA_032191745.1 Picea mariana
TAATTGGGGCATATTAGATTAGTAATGTTATTTTATTTATGTTGGCTTTAGGCCATTAGTTGTAATTTAGATTAGTAATGTTATTTTATTTATGTCGGCTTTAGGCCATTAAACCTCCTAGTCTCCTATATATACCAAGGAGACATTTTCATTTTGAATCATCTTGTACTTGAACGTTTAAGTGGGGTAAAAGGAGGTTTCCCCCTCGAAGAGGCTTATTATCTGAGATTATCTCTTTTTCAAGGTGTTGAGTACTTTTCCTGAGGTTTTTCTATGCTATATTGATGTTTGGTTCTTAACAAATTAATTGGGAATTATTCCTCCCATACACTTTTCACCCTTTCCCTTAGTCGCACCAAAAAATCCAAAATTTATTTTAAATAAAAGTCAATTTCCCTCACCCATCCTAAAAGCGCTCCTAAAATCACTCCTAGTTGTCCCTTTATTCGCCTTATTTCCAATTAATGATTGATGCCTTTCTAAAACTGAGTTGAGTTAAAATAGGATTGTTCTCTAGTTAGACTAGTGTTAACTAGAATCTAGATACCTTTCTATGCTTACACATTCTTTTATGCTTTATTCCTTTCTTATTTTAAATTCTAATTTGGTATTTTCTACACACATGTGTATTGTATTAATTCTTTAGATTTATTTCATCTCTCTTAATATCATAAATTGGTTTACCCTTTTTCCTATTTTACTTAATTTGTAATTTATTTTTAGTAATCTCACCAAGCTTTAGACTTAGGATTAAATTCAAATAGGATTAGACTTTCATTTGGGGATTTAAAATTAATAATTCCAATCCTTAATTAATTAATTAAATCTGGCAATGTTTAAAGATTTTACAGGATGTAAAAATTTGCTCAAGTTTTTCTATGCCACCTAGGTTCATTGGCCCAAATTTTATTACATGGAATGCCCTTCAAGATGCACTCTGTGCTCCAAGGATGCCACTTGCCTTTGATTTAAATTTTAATTACGCGACGTCCCCTTCAAGAAGTACTCCATGCTCCAAGGTTGCCACTCGCCTTTGACTGGTTTTGGTAGTTGTCCAACCCTTGGAGTCAATACTCCATTCAGGTGAACTTCTAAGAGACTAAGGGATTCTAAGGAATAAGGACCCTACCTTATTGTGCGCCCCTTAGAAATCTTCGTGAGTGACTGTCTTAGGATGCCCTCATGACATCGGGGATCCCTCGATCTAGGTAATTGTTAATCTACAACTCAAGGAATGACGGGAGTGCTAGTAGGTTGTGTCAGGGATGTTGCCACACCTATCTCTCAATATCTGGTTTCTGTGCATGGCCCCTTTACTCCTTATGTGAGTTAGATTAGAAAGCAATCATCAACCTACATCCATCAACAAAACACTATCAATGATCCATAAACAACATCATAATATAATCGATCATATGTCACATATGCATAAATTAAATACTCAAACCAATATAATCCACTACCTAACTCAATCTAGAGTCCAAGGAGGTCCAGTGATGCCATCAGAATCCTCAATTTGTCAAGTGTCCTGCACACTCAGGGGAAACTTGTAAATAGCATCTGTCAATACATAGATATCAAACAACATAAATTATAATCCATATACATCATCATAAGAATCCATAAGAGAAACAAATAACCACATACTATAATTGGATCACTTGCAAGCATGTGTCCTCAAATAATAAGTCAACATCATGTGCTCGCAAGAGAGAGATGTTACATACACTCCCTCTTATTTTAAACTTCGTCCCGAAGTTGTACAGTATATAAATGCAGTAAATAAATAAATAAACAATTTGATGATATATATATGTCTAACTATCATATAAATATGGAAATCGTTGGCGCATATCAAATGCGTCCTCCCAAGTAGCTAAGTGTGTACTATAATTGTCCCATTAGACCTTGACCTGATCGATTGTTTGACACCGTAGTTGTCGAATGCGATGATCCAGAATGTGGATTGGCATTTGCCGTGAGTGCACCCTCATCCAACACCTGCAGGGAACTCATGTCAATAACATGTATAGGATCACTCACATAATGTCTCAAAACAGATACATGAAAAACATCGTGCATATGACTCAAAGAATCAGGCAAGGTTAGTGGATAGGACATGAGCCCCTTCCTTTCCACAACTTCGAAGGGTCCCAAAAAACTAGGAGAGACTTTAGCACCCTTTCCAAACTTGATCTAACTCTTGTGCGGTTTCACCTGCAAGAAAACTTGATCGCTAACTTCATAATTACGGTCAACGTGATGCGCATTGGCATAAATTTTATGTCGATCTTGTGCTTCTTGAATCCTTTATCTTATTGTTTTCATTTTATCTTCCATTTCTTAGATTGCTTCTGGTCCTACCAGGACTCTATCCTCAAGTCGATCCCAGCTCAATGGCATCTGACACGGTCTCCCATAAAGAAACTCAAATGGTGCCATCTTAATGGTACCTTCATATTTGTTGTTGTATGCAAACTCTACCAATGGAAAGAACTCTTACCAACGCTTCTACTAGTCCATCACATACATACGCAACATATCTTCCAATATTTGGTTCGTTCTTTTTCTCTACCCATCTGTCTCCGAGGGATACGATGTACTAAAGTTAAGTGGGTTCCCAAGGCCTCTTGGAAACTAGTCCAAAATCATCCTATAAACATCGATCCTCTATCGGATATGATCCTTTTAGGCATGCCATGAAATATCACAATATCTTTGATAAAAACTCTAGCTATGTCTGGCAGTTGATATGTCATATGCACTATAATAAAATATGCACTCTTCGTCAGAGTGTCAACAACCATGAAAATCGAGTCATGCCTCCTTGCCGTCAGTGGAAATCCAACAATAAATTCCATCTAAATGACCTCCCATTTCGATTTTGGAATAGTGTGTGGTTGTATTAATCCTGTCAGATGTTTATGTTTATCCTTTACTTGCTAACATTCCAGACACCTCGCCACATAGCTAAATATATCCGCCTTCATTCCTTTCTAGAAGAATAAGGGCTTAAGGTATTCCCTCATCTTCATGACTCTTGGATGAGCCATGTACATTGCTCTATGAGCTTCATTTAAGATCAAACATCTTAATTCGTCATTAGGTGGTACATAAATCTGGATATTATATCTCATCAATCTGTCGTTGTCCAAAATATATCCTTCAAATTTTGGTACCAACATGTTGTCTTGTCCAATATTTTCCTTAACCTCTTTATACTAGTCATCATCAAACTATATAGTTAGAATATTTTCTTGAAGATTATTCTAAAGAGGTATCACCAAAAATATGCGTGGTCTCTGACTCAACACATCTGCCACTTTGTTCACTGTTCCTTTTATGTAAGAAATCTCAAAATCGTATTTGCTAAGAATTTTTGACCAATGCCTTTGTTGCGCATTCAAGTCACTTTGCGTAAAAATGTGTTTCAAACCAAAGTGGTATGTTTTTAGTTCAAATTTTTGTCCAATTAGGTATTGTCTCCACACTCTCAGGGCATACACAATGGCCAATTACTCCATATCATGCGTCACATAGTTCTCCTCATTCTTTCTTAATTTCCCTGAGATGTAAGCGATCACTCGACCATCTTGCATCAAGACTCCGCCTAAGCCTTCCTTGGATGTGTTTGTGCATACCAAGAAGTCCTCGTTCATGTCAGGGAATTTTAGTATCGGCCTTGTCGTCAACAAATCCTCAAGGCTTCAAAATGCTTCCTCCCATTTCTCGGTCCATAGAAATTTCTTGTTTTCTTCTGCAATTCCGTGACCGGATTTTCTATTTTCAAAAAAACTTCGACGAACCATCGGTAATATACTTCTAAACCCATAAAGATGCATACTTCTGGTATGTTCGTCAACACAGGCCATTCCATAATAGCCTCTACCTTCGCTAGATCCATAGCGATGCCTTCACCGGAGATAACATGCCCTAAATAATGAATCCTCAATTGATAAAAATAACATTTTGACAGTTTCACATATAGTCAGTTTTCTTGTAAACACTGTAGTACCAAGCGAAAATGTTCGTGATGTTATTCCATCATCCGAGAATATATCAATATGTCGTCAATGAATAATTGAAAAAACTTGTCCAAGTATTCGTGGAAAACCCCATTCATCAAGCTCATGAATACCCCTGGGGCATTTTTCAATCCAAATGGTAAAATGGTAAATTGGTAATGTCTGAACCTCGTCTTGAATGTGGTCTTAGGAATGTATTCCTCTTTGATCCGTAACTGGTGATATCCTAATCTCAAGTCGATCTTGAAAAACACAGTCGCGCCCTTCATTTGGTAAAACAAATCATCTATTATTGGCAATGGATATTGGCTCTTGATTGTTGCCTTGTTCAATTGATGGTAGTCAATATAGAGTCTCTATGACTCATCCTTCTTCTATATGAAAATAATAGAAGCACCCCAAGGTGACACACTTGGACGTATAAGTCTTAGGTCCAACAACTCCTTTAGTTTCATTTTCAACTCCTGTAGCTCAGGAATTGACATCTGATAAGGCTTTCTTGCTATCGTTTCAGTTCTAGGTTTCGAGTCGATGGTAAACTCCAGCTCTCTTTCAGGCAGAAAACCTTGTAACTCTTATGGGAAAACGTCTGCAAAATCTCGCACTACCAGAAGGTTTTCTAATCCTTCTTCCAAACCCTTTTTGTTCAGCGCTAAGATTGCATAAATCTTGCATCCTTTGCGCATGCTCTTCTATAGTTGTAGAGAAGAAATGAACCTTAAGGAAAATCCTTAGTTTCTTCCTACAATAACTCATCTTTGTCCCTCATCATCGGTCAAACTCAACCACTTCATCTTACAGTCGATTATCGCATCATGAGATTCTAACAAGTCCATACTGATCACGACATCATAAGATCCTAATATCATGACTATAGGTTATCCTTCACTAAAAAATCTCCCAAGTTAAGGCTACAGTCTGTAGCCTTTCCTCCAACCTTCTGCTTGGTACCCGAAGCAATTTCCATGTAGCTAAAATTGTCCTATTCGACTCCCTTTCCCTTAATTATTTTTAGTGTTGCATCAGAAATAAATCTCTCTGTAGCACTAGGATCTATCAAAATACTAAAGGTCTGGTAAACTATGGTACCTAAGGTCTCGAGCACAATAGACTGGTTCTCGACCTGGTGGTTATTCACCATTGCATGAATCCTGTGGGACTTGCCCAAATCGCCAATGGTAGTGTTTCAGACTGACCTGGATGCTCTATCCCTCTCAACCAGACAATATCGCTAGTAATTTGGCTCCCCACATGTCCAACATCTGATCTTTGGCCCAGTACTCCTAGTCCTCGGAGTAGAAGTTGTTGGCCTACCAACCTGGAATCTTGGTTTGTTCTGTTGAACATGCCTAATATGTTGTTGTTGCGGGTGATGTTGCTATTGATGTTGTGGTCCTCTATAGGGAGTCTTCTACTAAGGAGTTAGTCATCATGGAATCACGAACGTAGATCCTCTCGATGTGTCTCAATACCCTGATGAACGTTTAGCTGGGGTCTGATTCTACTGCGCACCATATGTCACATGTCCTGTCAGTCTCACAGGAGTCATGCCCTGACCCCCACTGATCAACTCATCCTCAACTATGAGGGCCTTCCGAACTGCATCGTGCAACGTCTGAGGCATTAGGATCCTCACCTTCACATGAATGTTGACATTAAGGCCAAACACAAACTTGTTGACCTTGAGATTCTTGGTGTTAAGATGTGGAGCATACCTAAGCAGTTCCATGAATCAAGCCTCATACTCCGACACTGTACGAACACCCTGTCATAAGGAATTGAACTCATTGAGTTGGTGCTCAATGAATTCCTCTGATAAATACCTCTCTTCGACGACCATGTTCAGTTACGGTAGGAGCCTCTTCCACGAAAGAAGAGTGCTCCCCTTCAGCTAAAAGACTGCCATGTAGACTTTCATGTCAGAGGTGTAGTCGCGAAGTGCGAATCACATCACCATGTTCTCTAGCCATGCTCAGCAACTGCGTCGTCTGTGGTACCCATGAACTCAGAAAGATTAACCTGCTTGAGTTCTCCGTGAATGCTACCAGTACTGGCTGGGGCATGTTGTGGACCCTCATGGGGTATAGGTGATCTGGCCTCATATCTATCTAGTCATTTAATCAATGCCTCTAACATCCTCTAAAAGGACCACATCAACCCAAACACCCCCCACAACAGTCTACTCCTGTCCAATGAATTTCTCTTCTCCTTGGGGGTTATACTCCTTTGGTGTGGATGATGTTGGAGGCGTAACATCTCCTCCCCTAGAACCACGTCGTCTGCCTCTACGACATCCTCTCACCATGATTACCTGCAGGGACACAATTCAATTTAATTAGTGATAAATTATTAATCAAGTATTTAATACAGTAGAAGGCGTAATGATCCCAAGTCACAGGGTTGAACCTCCTCCGATACCATATGTAATGGCCCGACCATTATGACTAGGAAAGCGAAGCACAAAAGGTAATTTTATTTTTTTAGGAATTAGGAAATTAACTTCAACAATATAATTCATAGCAACACATAATCCACGACATCATAAGTAAAAGCATTACAAGATACTCATCATTTTAATCAATAACGACGCAACCAATTCATCAACATAAATGATAGTGACACGAAAATAGAAATAGTGACGTACCTCAACACATCACAATCAAATTGAAGAAATTTATAAACAATGATCAACAAGATACTGAATATTAAAATGACTACCCGCCCAACCTACCCTGCAAAGTTAGGACCTCCAGGACACATAAGCAATGCTCAATCCCAGGATTCATCCGATTGATTTTGACGATTTAAGGTCTCAAGGATGGCGACTGTTCTGAGGCACAAGGAGGTTTCTACATCCCACTAACACAATCAAGTCGAAAACCAACTAGATCAATCAATCAACATCATTATTGTTCATGGCGCAAGATAATTTAATTACTAAATTAATCATATCACAACATAAGTTAAGGTGCGAGTGTAATCAACCTTATTTTATTTTCATGGCGCACGGGAAAACATCTATTTTATTTCAAGGCATGTGATTAATATATTACTGAATTCAACAATAAATCAACATTATTTTCAAGGTATGTGTGTTATCTAATTACCGTATTAAACATAAATCAACATCATTCAACGCGCACAATTAATATAATCACTTAGGAAATCATACATCAACATTTTGAAAATGCGCATGAGTAATATAAAGAGTAATCATTTATGCATCATCATTAGTCCATATCGCAAAGCAATCTAATCACCTAATTCATTAGCATAAACCATGGCGCAAGGAATTTAATAGCATATTCATTTATTCATTAACATTTTTAGTGGTGCAAGAAGTAACTACACACATAACCATCCATACATCGCTTTTATATCATGGTGAAAAATAATTATCAATTAAATTTTGATGGCACAAATAGTAACCACACACATGACCATCCACACATAGCTATTATATCATGGCACAAAATAAATATCAATTTAATTTTGATGGCGCAAATAGTAACTACACACATGACCATCCACACATAGATATTATATCATGTCGCAAAATAAATATCAATTTAAATTTTTTTATGGCGCAAAATTAAACCACACACATGACCATCCACACATAGCTTTTATACCATGGCGCAAAATAATTATCAATCAAATTTTTATGGAACAAAAAGTAACTACACACATGACCATCCAAATATTATAACTAAGGAAGGCTCGTAGTAAATCAATCTTCTCTCTATTTATGTTAAAATTAAAAGAGTATTTTTAGCTTCTTGAGGACGGTAATACTAAGAGTTATTCCATACAAGGTCTTAATTTGTAACCTTAAGGTAGGTCAAAGTCATGAGTCAATAACCAAGTCGTTGACTGCGTTATACAAGAGCTCAAGCTAAATTAAAAATCCCATATAATTTAACAAGGATGATAATTCTTCCACAATAAAAGAGAACTCAACATAATCAAAGTTGGGACTCTATCTTAAGAGATTTACTTAGAGATTTAAACCCCAACCAATAAGATGAATGACGCAGAGACTAATTCTACAATAGATAATACATAGAGATGAAGTCCAGCATTAGATGATACATAGTGATAATGAAAAACACAACGAAGTCAAGGGAAAAATTCCCAGGAGCCTCCCAATGTTGAGCGAATTCGTGCATAAGAAAAATAACATATAGGTGCCCATAAGTGAAGCATGGTGTTTCACATTCATTGGAAGTTTTCCTCATGGAAAATCATAGAGGGTCCATGGTGAAGGAAGTATGGTGATTGCACAAGGAAAATTGCAGTCAAATTTCACCACAGAACTCAGAGAAGGTAATGATAAAGCTGAGTGAGATTGTAAATTCGTTGGGTAACTCCAGCCACAAGAAAAAAACATAGAATTATGCTAAAGATGAGTGAGATTTGTAAATTCCTTGGGTAACTCCATCCACAAGAAAAATGTAGGGAATTTTTCCAAATGTTTGAACACGGAGATTCACCATTTGTTGGGCAGAATGCAAACAAAAAAAACACAGGGTTTCACTAGAGAATGAGCTGAGAGATTATTTCACATTGTTGGGCGAAATTTTTGGGCAAAGTGAAGATATTAATTCAAAGTAAAAAAGACAAGGGATGCTCATTGTTGGGAAAAATTGTTTTTGGGAAAACTGTTGAGAGTTATTCGCGTTGTTGGGTGAAATATTTTTGGGCAAAATGTTGGGCGAAAATGTAGAGATTGATGCAAAGTAAAAACACCAGGGGATGCTTGTTGGCCCTTGACCAAGTTTTGAGTAATACTTGGTCATATTTGACCGTTTTTGGGACTGCGACATCTAGTCAAAGATGGAGCGTAACGCAAAGCGGAAATTGGGGGAGCAAGACCTATTTTTGGGTCCTTTTTAGGGTTTTTGGGTTGATGTAATGGGAAAGGGATGTCGGCCCGTGGGTTTGCCCGCGATTAGGCCCATTTTGTAATCTATAAATAGATACTTAGGCAATGTAATTAGAGAATGGTAGTACATCTATGTGATGTATAGATAAATTCTTAGTGCTAGTAACTGGATTTGTGTGATCGGATGTATATTGCAAGTTCTCTATGCATGATTGTAAGAAGCTTGAAAAGCTCAGTGAAAGTTGTTGTAGTTTTGTGTTGAAGTGCAAGGAAGAAGGATCTAGAGAGCTATGCAGATCTTCTGTCCTATGCAAAGTAAGGGTCATGGAAGCTTCGTGCTATAATCGCTTGACTGAGATAATATAAATAAGAAGACTTTGTGGACGTAGCCCCAGGGTGGGGGTGAACCACGGTAACTTTATGTGTTGTGCTATGTGCTTCGACCTGATGCTAAATACCTTGATGTGTTTAGATAGATCTAGTTATTATTTGTGCTTATGATATATGAATGAATGTTAGATCTGATATATAAGATGCTTAGTGTTTGATCCGGTGAATCCAATCTGTCTTACCGTGGCTAAGTGATAAGTCTTCTTGAATCTAAGTATATACGGCGATGCTCTTTGCTACTTGCAAAGTAAGATAAGGGATAATTCTAAGTGACCTATCGATGTTAAGTGCTCTGTTAAGTGTATAATCACAAATCTGTGTCCCATCTAAGGTTGCAGACATCTGAGTCCTGCAACCACCCCTGCCTCTACCTCAGGTGAGACTTCATCTGCTTTGCAGGTGTTTCCGAAAGGGCCGATAGTTAGGGTTTTGTTGGTGCACTCTTGAGCGTTGAACCCTGGGTCTACCCTTGTGCCAACAAATGGTTCCATTGTCGGGACCTGAAACTGTGATTGTTGGGAACTAAAGAATAAGAATATTTGTGCAAAATAAGCTATGAATCAGATCAGATCTAAAGAAAGGAAGATCAGATCTGAAGAAAAGAAGTGAGATCTAAATGCTCTGTGCTCTAAGAAAAGTAAAAGTGGAAATTTCTGAAAGAGAGAGGTCAGATCTGCAGAAAAGAGGTAAGATCTATAAACTTTGTTCTCTGATAAAGGTTAGAATAGTTAAAAGTCTTAGATCTGAAAACTTTGTGCTCTATATAGGTAAGATAAGTGGAATTTTTTTGTTTCTAAAGCATGAATTTAGGTATGCTTGATATATTTTATCCTAGCCTGAAAACTAGGGCATTGTTAGATGGAAGAAAGTTTGATAGATCTGATAAGAATAATGATAGATATGTTATACCTATGCATAGAAAGAATGTTTGGACTAACAGATGGATGTAGGATCCTAGAAAGAATTTTTTGCAGGATAACTACCATGACCCTAGTGCGCAGTACAGAAGAGGTTAGGGATCATTTAAAAGAAAGAGAGAATTGACCCTATGTTAAAGTTGAAGAAAATTGGGACATCTAGCTAAGGAGTGCCCTGGTGGAAGAACGAGTTGTCTCTGTTGCAAGGATTTGGACCATGAAGTATTGGATTTCCCTAGAATGATTGCCAGGCTTGAAAAAATGAATCTACGCCAAGAAAACCTTAAGGTAGATCCACAAATAGAAGAAACCCAGAAAGAATAAGAGAAGATGTTACTACAGATGAAAGAAACCTTGAATGATCACCGATATATTAGGCTATCAAAGATCTTCGAAGAAAAAGAATGCATCGAAGTAAGAATAGAAGACTTCGACATTGACTGTGTTCTGGATGAGAAAACATAGGTGAATGTCATGACAAAAAGAACTTGGGAAGCTATAGGGAGACCTACTATGACTCCATCCCTAAGTGGAATAGGGGTATTGAGAGGAAAAATGGTAAACCTATGTGGAAGGCTCACTCGAATATCTATGAATGTCAATGGAACTCCGATAGAGGAAGATTTTGAAATCATCAAATTTATTGAGGACAATGCCCCATTTACTATGTTACTTGGAAATCCTTGGATTGAAAGAGATCACGCTAGAAAGAAGGCAGAAGAAATTTTTTTAGAACAATAGAGACAAGAGTTAAAGACTTCATGACCAGAAATATCGCGCAGTTGATTGAAGAACAAAAGAACAGATCGAAGCCATTTCACACTAGAAACCCAGATTTTAAAGTTATCAGAACATCAGAGGATTCATAGAAGACTGAAGTCTCCATCGCAGATAAAGAATAGACGTTATCCCTGAACCCTAAGTAAGAACATCAACAACGTGAAGTGACTATATCCAAGGAAAATAGAAATCAGAATGGGAAAAGAACCACTGAGACGAAGCTCACTGGAAAGAAAGCTAGAAAGTTAAGTAAGAAGAAGGCGAAGATGGAAAAACTATAGGAGAGTCCAGATGGAACTTCACAAAAAGAGAAATTGCAGAATTTGAGCGTCACTGAGATATCAGAACAACGACATGGGTCACTTCGCCATTGGAAGCCAATATGTCTGTTCGACTACCGCTCCGAACGGACCGAGAAGCAATCATGGGTTACCACTTGACCATTGGACAACACCAGAACAGATAGAATGGAGTTAATGAAGGATCCATGTCTATTGCAAACAAACCGTTGCTGAGATTGCCTATTTATCTCGTCGTTCCATGCCCAAAGAACACTTTTTCCAATTAAGAAGTTGAAGCTCACAGATTAGCAAGTGTCTACAGTGATCGTCACACCTTTGTTATTTATCCCAGTACAGTGCTTAAGGCTAGTGTGACCCCGATTATTTTCCTTGAGTGCATATGTCTAACGAACTCAGCACAACTGAAGAATCTATAAGAGAGGTACTCACTAGCCTCAGAATCGAACGATTCATGTCGGAAAGAGGTTTGTCTACGAGTTTATAGGCATCATCGACGAGAGGAACGCAAGCGTCCCCATTGACTTCTCGAGCAGGAACATCTCGAGCCAACGCAGAAAGAAGAACTAAGCATAAAGATGACATAACCAATGCGAAGTTAGTACCATCCATCCTACCTTCTTACATACCCCCTCCGAGTGGTGTGATTAACTGGGATAGCATCCCTCGAGACTTTGAATACACCCTAGTCAGTGCTTATTTAGCAAAAGGAGTATGCACCTACCGTGCAGATCAAGACAAGGTTGCGGCATTGAGGTTTTGTGACTTCAACCTAGGAGACCATAAAGCTTACAACATGCTTGCCCCGCAAAATTACTTAACCAAAACCAAGGGAAAGAATTCCAAGATCGTCCCTCAGTAATGGACGATGAACCTCGAGCAGTCTACTTTTCTCAGCATTATGAAAATACTGCACTTCAGCAAACACCAAGAGGTGAATGCCTGTGTAAAATTGTTGCTAGCAAGTTACCATGGAGGATACCTGTGGTTAAACTGCCGCATAACTGTTGATCCGACGCTGATCAATAGGATCACCAGGCTTAGTATGCAGGGCCCTGATCCCCAGGATTACTACCCTGGAAAGATTGCAGACCGTGCTCTTTCACAGAAGATTAAATAAGCTTATGGAAATGTCGAGAAGGGCAGGCGAGGCTACAAGGTATCCTCTATCGAGAGTGGTGCAATGCACCTTGCATGCCAACTGATAGCAGGGAAATTGGTACATAAGAACAGACCAACTGTTAAGCCCTAATGTTGGATCATTACCCCTTAATTGGGGCATACTACATTAGTAATTTTATTTTATTTATGTCGACTTTATTCCATTAGTTGTAATTATACCTCCTAGTCTCCTATATATACCAAGGAGACATTTTCATTTGGAATCATCCNCCATTAGTTGTAATTATACCTCCTAGTCTCCTATATATACCAAGGAGACATTTTCATTTGGAATCATCTTGTACTTGAACATTTATGTGGGGTAAAAGGAGGTTGCCCCCTTGAAGAGGATTATTATCTAAAACTACCTCTTTTTCAAGGCGTTAAGTACTTATTCTGAGGTTTTTCTATGCTATATTGATATTTGGTTCTTAACATATGGTATCAGATCTTGAGATCTTGGGGTTTCACTGCTACATCTGAGACACCATGGAATTTTAGCTATAACTTTTTTTTTACAACGATTCAGAAGGAATGTCTTGGAAGATATTTAGTAGACAGATCAAGGTACGTTGGGTTAAAAATTAAGCTCATGAGGCCTCACAATTTTGGAGATACAACCTTTGTAAGATAGGGTTTTGGAATCATCCTGAATTGAGTCATTGCAGAATTTTCGCTATAAATATTTTTCTGCAATCTTTCAGACCCTGAAATCTGGAGACTATTGTCAAAATTTAGTAAGGTATCTGTGGTAGCAATTTCATCTTCTGGATCATCTTAAATTTTTATATACACCTTGTGGAAGATAGGGTATCAGACTAGTCCTATTGACTAGTATCAAGCAAGTGTTCTGGGTAAAACAATCATAAATTATTCCTAGAGTATCCAAATTGAGTGAGACTAGTTGCATTGGATATTGGACAGCCTGTAGTAGTTCTGGTATGAGTTGCAAAATTTTGTATGAATTATTTTGTGCAGGGCATGCTATACAAGTGAGATTTTTGGGAAAGGCCAAAAATCAGCAAGTTGTGGGGAAGTTACAGTAAAATCCACTTGGCACATCCAATTTTTATCAGACCTGGGGCATTGAAGAGAAGAAATATTAGAGACCTACAAAAAATAAAATCTCATACTCAGAAGGGCCAAAATTTTGGAGATACAATAAAATGAATATTGTCTAGCAGAACCACCTCAAAATCAAGGTTTAAAGTGATACTTGGGCAACATGCCACCAGAAAAGGGAACTTCTACACCAAATAATCCTCCAAACAATCCTACTTGGACTCTTGATGAAGGTGAAGAAATGCGTAGGGACATAAATGAACTACAAAAGAAGATGGATTCAATGGAAGCTAAGTTGGATACTAACATGGATTCAATGGAAGCTAAGTTGGATACTAACATGGATTCAATGGAAGCTAAGTTGAATACTGTTAGAGATATTTCTTGTAAGAGGGTTAGAATGCAAATAAATGGGTTTAAAAAACCCACTTGTCCTAAGTTCGGGTGTTGATGCACCCATAATTAATCAAAAAGCAAGTCTAGACGGCTAGGATCGCGAGGCTCGGATCAACGGCACAGGTGCGATTCCAGACCCCCCTTCC
The DNA here is from genome assembly GCA_032191745.1 of Picea mariana. Lineage (NCBI taxonomy): Eukaryota > Viridiplantae > Streptophyta > Pinopsida > Pinales > Pinaceae > Picea > Picea mariana. The sequence goes on from JASDQU010102476.1 coordinate 404,723, forward strand.
TTTCTACCTTTTTGCGGGGGAGGGGGGTCCGGAATCCGGGGTGCACCTCTTCAATGGCCTGGATCAGCCTGCCTGGATCAACGGTGATGAGAGAAATTCCAGACCCNGGGGGGGGGTCCGGAATCGCGGATGCATCTTTCCAATGGCTGAGATCTCAGCACCCGGATCAACGATGCTCGTTCGATCCACATCATCCTCAGCTACTCTGTGTTTAAGCCCATGTAGGCCCTTTTCCCGTCACATCATCTTCCAACCGCCGTTCCCCTGCTGCCATGTGTCATCCATCTTCCTCTCCTCTATGGTCCGCGTGGTCGTCCTCCCTTCTCATCATCCACACACCATCTACCACGTGTCTCTTTCTCTCCACGTCAGCCTCCCCCTAAGATATGTCCATCACATTTATTCTTCCGCCTCCTTCGCTTATCACAGTTTTCCATGTGTCCCCCCTATAATCTCTCTCGCCCCCTCATCGCTTCATACACCAACTCCCCGTTGTTTTGGCCCCATCACTCCGTTCCCATGCCCCACCTTCTGCACTGGCCTCCACGCCCATTCTTTAGGCCAGTCAGTTACTCCAGGTGGCAGCGTGGGAGGCTCTCCATGTCCCGAAGGTGCCAAGTTGGCCGGGTCAGCCTCAGTCCCGATGAAGCAGTTATTGAAGCGGTTGGTGGTGGTTAGACATCACCTCCGCCTTAATGGGAAAGCACGACCATGAATTTAAGGCATGTCGATTTGCCGTTGGAACTGTCAAAGAATTAAGATTGTGTCTGACATAAGTTGCATGTTCTTTCAAATGTTGACTGTCAGAAGCCATGCAGATGCAAAGCTTTCAATGCAGTTTCTTGATTTCACTGTTGTTGTTGTTTTGAGTATATGAAGGCGTTTTCGCCATTTTTGTATCTATCGATGGTTGAGCTGAGCTCCCGGTTGTAAATATTTAATGAAGCACTGATACTCTGGTTATGTATCAACTCTTGAGACTTCTTGCCTGATGAATGCTGGTTCCTTTTACGTCTTTGTTACACTGTGTTAGAAACACTTGGAATTGGGGGATCCAGTCGAGCCATAGCTATTATAGGATGATGTTGGTAGGATCAATGTAGCAGTTATGATGTTTCTAGCCAGCCCTTGTGATTTTCCCAGTGCTGAGTGACTTGGAATTGGAGGATCCAGTCGAGTCCTCCTCAGTTTCTTGAGACCCTGAACCAAGATGATATTGCATTCAGTGTCTTTCTTCTGCAGACAGCCGTAAGCCTATTGCCCAAAGCTATTTGTCCATTTTCCTCATTAAGTCTTCCACCTAGTCACCCCTTTTATCAACCCACTAGCTGAAGTTGGATCAAGACCTCCTTTGTCACTTATGTACCAGACTCAGTCCCTGAGTTAGAGTGATATCACCTTGAGCTTTCCTCCATTAGATCACCCCTTTCAAACAAATTGTGAAATTTAAACTGATGGGTGTTAGGCTCTTCTCCTGCAAGCAATCCAGGAGTGACTTCCGTCGCCAACATTTCTGGCGCCGTTGACGGGGACGAAGTTGAATATTTTCCCTGGGATTGAACGACAAAGATCAACTGATTCTGAAGGTGCATCAGATATCAAAACTTGAAGATTTCTACTGTTCACCTGGTGACTCCATTGTGAAGACTCCGCTGAGGAGAACTTGCACTATCAATTGTGGCTTTGAGAGGCAGACATACGAGGTCTAACCCACACTTGCCTTTAGCTACACCAAAAGATGACGCAGAAGCAGTGCGCAGAAAGGGAAAAAGATCTGTAAAAGAAGTTTCCATCGATGAAACAGGTAATATGCCCTCCCCTTCTGTGAGAACTCCATTTTCTTATTCACAGCTTCCTAGTCGCCCTTCCTCCGAAGTCCCCCATTCTCTGAATTTTGGGAGTGTTCCTGCTGAGTTTTCTTCTCCTGGTCTCGTATCAGAAGGAGAAATCCTTGTCACTCCCTCCTCCCTGGAGGTCTTGCCTCATCACAGACCTCGAGCTTCTAAAGGTTTCACCACCCCTCCTTTTATTGTTACTGCTGCACAGAGAGAAGCATCTGCATACTCAGGTCCCTTAGCTTTCTCTCTGTTTTCTCCGTTGTCTCCCCCAAGAATCTTTGTTCCGACATCTCCCGTTCATACTCCTTCTCCTCCGAGTTCCCCTCTACCTAATATCCCTATGGCTGGTGCTAATCCCCCTCCGAATAGAATGGATTCCATAGTTGCTGCCAGATATGCTCCTTTGATTCTACCCCATCCTCTGAACCCCCTCCCTGCTGGAGACTATTTGAAGTACATGCCCAAGTTCAGTGGGGAGGGAGACATAACTGCTGAGGATCACTTGGCTACTTTTTACAGTTATGCAGACAACTTAAATATCGAAAGTGAATATGTCTGGATGAGAGGTTTTGTCCAGAGGCTTGATGGAGAGGTGAGGAAATGGTTCCGAGGACTGGCCCCTGGATCTATTGCTGGCATTGAAGCCTTGGATAACGTGTTCTTGAGGCAATGGGGAGACAGAAAATATTATATGTATTACATGACAGAGTTTGGGTCTCTGAGGAAGATGGAAGGAGAGTTTATCTCAGACTTCTCCAAAATATTTAATAAGATGTACAACAAGATTCCTGCAGAGATTAAACCCTTAGAGGCTTCTTCTCAAATTTCCTATGCTGGCGCATTTGACCCTGATTTCTGTCTTGTGTTAAGAGAAAGAAGAGACACCTCTTTAGCTCAGATGCAAGATGCAGCTATAGAAGTGGAATCCAACATATTGGCAGCTGACAGAATGAGAAGCCAGGCCGACACAGACAGAAGAAAGGAAAATCCGAAAGCCTCAACTTCCGGCCCGTCACTGTCCCACCCTCAAGTAAATGAGCTGACCTGAGTTATGAACCTCCTTAAAGAAGAGGTGGAGAGATTGAAGGTGGAGAGGAAACAAATGAACAAGGGCCCTCAGAGCACTGAGAACAGGGCAGGTTTCAGAAGGCCAAATAATTTCACCCCTACAGCTATGCACAGAGAGAAGGAAACAGACAGAGACGACCAAAGAATCCAGGCTCCCTTCTAGAACAATTTTGTGGCCGATGAAGAACAAGAGGAAGGATATGGGCCCGAGCCAAAGATCCACAGTGTAGAGGTCACTCCCCCTTTCCCTCATCTGACCCAATCTGCGTATGAAGAGTCTCTCATGGATAGTCAGCTGAATGAATTGAGTAAAGGAGACAAAGTTGGCGGCGGTCGAGGCAGGTACAACCTGAGGTCAGACAAAAGGCCAGCAGCACCCGATGTTCCTGATCCATCCACTAGAGCAGAGAGGCCTGCTAATGAGATGGTAGATGCTCACAAAGGTAAGAAGGCCCAACCCCTCTCTCCCATTGTCCAAAATCATGTTCCTGAAATTAGAGAAATCCCAAAGCCTATGTCTGCTTTCAATTTCGAACATGAGATTCAAAAGATCAGAATTCCTGTGCCACTCACAGAGTTAATTAAACATGGGGAATTCAAAAAACACTTCTCTTAGCTGTTAAAATCCAAAGCCTCATACCCTCTCACAGACTCCATAAACCTCCAAGATGAAAGGCCTGCAGTTGTCCTAGGTCCCATGATAGAAGACAGAGATGATTCATCCCCTCCCTTTTACACATCCCTAAACATACATGACAAGGTGCTGCATAATTGCCTTATGGATTTAGGGGCCTCCCACAACCTCATGCCCAAAGCCATCATGGAAGAATTAGGACTGGAAGTCACTCGAACTTATCATGACCTCTACTCTTTTGACTCCAAGAGGGTTCAGTGTTTGGGAGTCATCAAGGACCTGGTAGTTTCCATGTTTCAACTGCCCATGAAAAGTATGGTCATGGATATTGTGGTAGCTGATGTTCCCCCCAAGTTTGGCATGCTGTTGTCAAGGTCTTGGATCAAAAGACTTGGAGGGACACTACAGATGGATCTCACATATGCCACCATTCCAGTCTTTGGAGGGGAACATAGGAGATTATACAGAGAAGCCCAGCTAGCCTACATTGTTAGTGACGAGGCCAACCCTACCAATCATCCTATCTATGCCTTGGACACCGATTTAGGCTCCAGTTTACTACAGCTCACCCACACCCCTGTGGCTTCTTTACATATCAGAAAGCAGCCCATTCCTAATCAGGAGACATCCCCTCCAACCACCTCTGTTTGGAAGATGTTCTTTGATGGAGCTTCCTCTAGTATGGGTGCAGGTGCCGGAGTGATATTCATATCACCCTGTCAAGAGACCATATCTCTATCATACAAGCTAGAATTTGAGGTCACCAATAATGTGGCAGAATATGAAGCTCTGGTTCTGGGATTAAGAGCTGCAAAAGAAATGGAAATCAAAGAGATGGATGTGTTTGGGGATGCAGAACTGATTGTCCAGTAGGTCGAAAATGTTTATCAGACTAAGCATCCTCGGCTCAGGAATTATAGGAACGAGGTATGGGACATGGTTGATAATTCCTTCCTGGATTTTAATATTGCCTACATTCCAAGGGAGGAAAATGCCTCAGCCAACTTTTTGGCTTTCACAGCTAGTGTGCTCGAAGTTCCCACGCTACCCACTGCCAGGACCGATGTTGAAATAAAGTACAGACCTTCTATACCAGACAATGTCAAATACTGGAAGGTGTTTGAGAATGGTCAAGAAATTGAGAAATTTCTCCAGTCCATTGATGACTTTTCCACCATGCACATAGATGAGAACCCTGAAGAGGAAGAGGACCACCACCCTGGGGAATTTGTGAATAAAATTGCTGATCACCAGATCATTCAGCTACCGAGCAATCACATTCCGAGAGGACTGATCCCGTTAGAAAGATTGTTCGATGGGAATGATGTGGCAGTAAAGGGTAAGGTTTCAGGTGATGATGATGACACAGCTGAATGCAACATAGGAACACCTAAGGAGACAAAGTTTTTCAAGTTGTCAAGAAGTTTGACCGAAGAACAGAGGGCCAAATATACTATGTTGCTAGAGCAGTTTGCTGGTGTGTTTGCATGGACCTACAAAGACCTCAAAACGTATGACACATCAGTCATCGAACACAAGATCCCACTAAAAGAGGAGGCTAAGCCATTCAAACAGAAGCTGAGACAAATAAATCCCATGTTGCTACCTGTCATGGAGAGAGAGGTAAAGAAACTGCTGGATGCCCAGATCATTGTCCCCTTGAGATATTCTGAGTGGGTGGCTAATTTGGTCCCGGTGAGAAAAAAGAATGGGGAGATCAGACTCTACGTCGATTTCAGGAACCTGAATCGAAGTTCGAGGAAGGACAACTATCCCCTACCCAACATGGAACACGTATTGCAGAGGGTCACTGGCGCATCCAGGATGTCCATGATTGATGGTTTCTCTGGATACAATCAGATATCAGTCATGCCTGAGGACAGAGAAAAAACAGCCTTCATCACTCCTTGGGGCACATTCATGTATGCCAAAATGCCTTTCGGACTGATGAATGCAGGAGCAACATTTCAACAGGCCATGGACATAGCCTTCGTCGGGGAGAAGGATCAGTTTGTGGTGATATATCTGGATGACATCACAGTCTTCTCTAAGACTGATAAAGAGCATTGCTGCCACTTGAAGAGAGTTTTCCTGAAGTGTCGAAGGTATGGCCTATCTTTAAACCCCAAGAAATCACTGTTTGCTATGCAGGAGGGAAATTTTTTAGGTCACATAGTGTCAGCAGAAGGAGTAAGGATTGACCCGAACAGGGTGGAAGCGATTCAGGCCCTGTCACTTCCGAGGTCTAAGAAGGAAGTTCAGGCATTTTTGGGGAAGATTAACTTTCTGAGGAGATTTGTCTCGAACTTTACTGAGCTGGTTAAACACATCACAGCCATGCTCAGGAAGGGCCATGAAATAAAATGGACTGCTGGATCCAGGGAATCTTTTGCCCAGATAAAGAAAGCATTGACTGAGGCACCTGTGCTAATCAGTCTCGATTATGCTAAAGATTTCCTGATTTTCTCATTTGCTTCTGATGACTCGGTAGCAACAGTCTTATTGCAGAGAAATGATCAAGGGTGAGAGCATCCCATTGCCTTCTTTAGCAAGGCATTGAGAGATGCTGAAATCAGATACGAGATCATGGAAAAGCAGGCCTATGCATTGGTGAAAGCTCTCAAAGATTTCAGAATCTATGTCTTGCACTCAAGGATCACTGCATATGTCCCTTCAACTTCTGTGAGGGACATTCTTATACAGCCTGACATAGACGAGAGGAGGGGCAAATGGATCGCTAAGATCTTGGAATTTGACCTGGAAATTAAGCCCACCAAGCTGATAAAGGGGCAAGGTCTGGCCAAGCTACTGGCTAAATCCAATTGCAAGTCTCTGGGAATTAATTGCATCAATGAGCAAGCTGAATCATCCAGTAGTGATCCCTAGACCATCATTCCACTAGCGACGTGTCCCTGGTACAGGGATATCTTGTACTTTCTGCAGGAATTAAAGCCTCCTGATGGACTGGGAAAGAGTAGGGCCAGAGCTTTAAAGCTCAAAGCGGTCAAATATTGCCTCATTGACCGAGCCTTATACTGGAGAGACCCTCTGGGGATACTATTAAGATGTCTAGACCCGCTGCAGGCCCAAAAGGTAATGTTTGATTTTCATAGCAGTCTCTGTGGAGGTCATCATTTTTGGAAGACCACAGCCCACAAAATCCTCTGGGCGGGGTATTACTGGCCTACTTTGTTTACTGATGTCTACAGAGAAGTCAGGGCTTGCATCAAATGCCAGAAGTTCTCAGGTAAGCAGCAACTCAAATCTCTGCCATTGAAGCCTGTAGTAGTTTCAACACCTTTTCAACAGTGGGGATTGGATTTCATCGAAGAGATTCATCCTCCCTCAAGTGGCCAGCACAAATGGATCCTCACTGCGACTGATTATTTCACCAAGTGGACAGAGGTTGTCCCCACTAGGAGCACTTCTCACAAAGTAATCATTAGCCTCTTGGAAGACATCATAGCCAGATTTGGCTGCCCAAGCAGGATTATCACTGACAATGCCTCCCCCTTTAGGTCTGAGCCTCTGATCAAATTTTGTGAACAGTTTGGGATTTCACTGGTTCACTCTACTCCATACTATCCTCAAGGGAACGGACTGGCAGAGTCCTCCAATAAAAGCCTGATCAAGCTTATCAAAAAGCTCCTGGAGGAAAACCAGAGGGCCTGGGACTCAAAGCTCAAATTTGCTCTCTGGGCTGATTGGGTGACAACCAAGAAGTCCCTGGGCCTCTCACATTTACAACTTGTTTACGGAATAGAGGCCGTTTTCCCCACTCAGCTTGCCTTACCTGTGGAAAATTTCCTCCAGGTCCTTGAAGGAGAACCTAATCATGTACTCAAAAGGATTCATCAGATGGTGGAAGTGCAGCAGATCAGAGAACAGGTCATGGACAGAGCCTATAATCATCAGCAGAAGATCAAACATGCTTTTGACAAGAAGAACAGAAGAAGGAATTCAAGCAGGGTGACCTGGTACTCAAGTGGGACGTGCCTAGGAAAGACAAGGGAAAACATAGTAAATTTGACACCCTCTGGCTGGGGCCTTTCAAGATCCTTGAAGCATGTTCAAACAACACTTACAGGTTGTAGGATCTGGAAGGCGAAGAAGTTTTTAATGGCCCAGTGAATGGGCATTTCTTGAAAAAGTGTTTTTTGTGAGCCACAGTTAGCTCTTTTTGTTTCGTTTTGTACATATTGTTTCTGTTTTTGTTTTTCGGACTAATAAATGACTCCATAGCCCAACAGCAAAGGCACTGAATCTGCAAAAGAGTTCTTAGAGCATCACAGGGACGACTCTATCCCCCATGGAGCCGGATGTTAGAGATATTTCTTGTAAGAGGGTTAGAATGCAAAGAAATGGGTTAAAAAAACCCACTTGTCCTAAGTTCGGGTGCTGATGCGCCCATAATTAATCAAAAATCAAGTCTAGACAGCTAGGATCATGGCGCCCGGATCAACGGTGCAGGTGAGATTCTGGACCCCCTGCCTTTCTACCTTTATGCCGGGGGGGGGGGCGGGTCTGAAATCTGGGGCACACCTCTTCGACGGCCTGGATCAGCTCGCCCGGATCAATGACGATGAGAGCAATTCCAGACCCCCCCCGCCTTTCTACCTTTAAGCAGAGGGGGGGGGTCCAGAATCACAGATGCATCTTTCCAATGGCTGAGATATCAGCGCCCGGATCAATGGTGCTCACACGATCCACATCATCCTCAGCTGCTCTGTGTTTAAGCGCGTGTGGGCCCTTCTCCCGTCACATCATCTTCCAACCGTCGTTCCCCTGCTGCCATGTGTCATCCATCTTCCTCTCCTCTATGGTCCGCATGGTCGTCCTCCCTTCTCATCATCCACACACCATCTGCCACGTGTCTCTTTCCCTCCATATCAGCCTCCCCCTAAGATATGTCCATCACATTTATTCTTCCGCCTCCTTCGCTTATCACAGTTTGCCATGTGTCCCCCCTGTAATCTCTCTCGCCCCCTCATCGCTTCATACACCAACTCCCCACTGTTTTGGCCTCATAACTCCATTCCCGTGCCCCACCTTCTGCGCTGGCCTCCATGCCCATTCTTTAGGCCAGTCAGTTACTCCAGGTGGCAGCGTGGGAGGCTCTCCACGTCCCGAAGGTGCCGAGTTGGCCGGGTCAGCCTCAGTCCCGATGAAGCTGTTATTGAAGCGGTTGGTGGTGGTTAGAAATCGCCTCTGCCTTAATGGGAAAGCATGGCCATGAATTTAAGGCACGTCGATTCACCGTTGGAACTGTCAAAGAATTAAGATTGCGTCTGACATAAGTTGCACGTTCTTTCAAATGTTGACTGTCAGAAGCCATGCAGACGCAAAGCTTTCAATGCAGTTTCTTGATTTCGCTGATGTTGTTGTTTTGAGTATATGAAGGCATTTTCTCCATTTTTGTATCTATCAATGGTTGAGCTGAGCTCCCAGTTGTAAATCTTTAATGAAGCACTGATACTCTGGTTATGTATCAACTCTTGAGACTTCTTGCCTGATGAATGCTGGTTCCTTTTACGTCTTTGTTACACTGTGTTAGAAACGCTTGGAATTGGAGGATCCAGTCGAGCCATAGCTATTATAGGATGATGTTGGTAGGATCAATGTAGTAGTTATGATGTTTCTAGCTAGCCCTTGTGATTTTCCCAGTGCTGAGTGACTTGGAATTGGAGGATCCAGTCGAGTCCTCCTCAGTTTCTTGAGACCCTGAACCAAGTTGATCCTGCATTCAATGTCTTTCTTCTGCAAACAGCCATAATCCTTTTGCCCAAAGCTGTTTGTCCATTTTTCTCATTAAGTCTTCCACCTAGTCACCCCTTTTATCAACCCACTAGCTGAAGTTGGATCAAGACCTCCTTTGTCACTTATGTACCAGACTCAGTCCCTGAGTTAGAGTGATATCACATTGAGCTTTCCTCCATTATATCACCCCTTTCAAACAAATCGTGACATTTAAACTGATGGGCGTCGGGCTCTTCTCCTGCAATCAATCCAGGAGTGACTTCCGTCACCAATAGATACTAAGATGGATTCAATGGAAGCTAAGTTGGATACTAAGATGGATGGTTTAAAAGGGGATATCATGGAAGTATTAAAAAATTTCATAACAGAGAAGATACCTGAAAGTGAAAATGCATCCCATGAAATTCATGATGAGGACACAAGGAAGGTGAATCAAGAATGGAGAAACTCCAACTTTGGGTTGAAGACCAACCACATTCCTAAGATCGATATGAGGAAGTTTGATGAAAAGGACCCAATCACATGGATACTTCATATGGATCAATTATTTGATCTATATAATGTGCCACATACACAAAAGGTACAAATTTCTTCTTTATATTTAGAACCCAATCAATTTGTATGGTGCAAATCACTCATCGCTTTGACAATTTTCACAGAAGAAATGATAGCACACTATCAGGATACAAGGAGCAATACCTTCTTTAGCCAATTGATAAATCTCAAGCAAAAGGGTTATGTTACCGAGCACATTCAGAACTTCCAAAGATTGAATATAAAGGTAACAAATATTCCATATGAGCACTTGATTGATGTATTCATAGGAACTTTAAAAGATAACATTCAACATGAGGTTCACCTTTGGGAACCCAAATCATTAGAGAATGCATTTAAGGTGGCAAGAAATGTTGAAAGTAAAAATATGGCTATGGCTACTAGAAGGACCAATCCTAACATCTATAGAGAGAATAATGCTCCTTCTTCTAAAACACCTCAACCTACAAGGTTGACACCTCAACAATTGGAGGAAAGAAAAG
>JASDQU010102476.1:419074-431547 GCA_032191745.1 Picea mariana
TTTAAGAGTTGAAGAACTTGTGAATGCCATGAAGGGTCTTGGTGAGAAGATTGAAGAATCAATTTTAGTTCAGAAGATTTTAAGATCTTTGCTTGATAAATTTAATCCAAAAGTCTCTACAATAGAAGAACTAAATGATCTTAAAACTCTATCCATTGATCAACTCCTAGGAACTTTAACTGCATATGAAATGAGAATCAACAAAGATAAATCCATTACTAGAGAAGCATATTTTAAAGAAGACAAGAATACTGATTCGGATTTAGATGATATTGAGGAAAAATTTGTGAGAAGGTTAAAGAAAGGATCAGGAAAATATCAAGGCAAGCTTCCCTTCAAATGTTTTAACTATGGTAAGATAGGTCATTTTGCATCTAAGTGTCTCCATCAGAAAAAGGACCAGAACTCTGATGATAAAAAGAAGTACAAATTCAAGAAATATAGTAAAAAGAAAAGTTTGTGTGCAAATAATGACAATTCCTCAGAAGACATAGATAGTGATTCATCATGTGAAAACAAAGTGAATGATTTTATGCTTTTGGCTATGGGAGATTTTGATGATGAACAAAAAGGAGGTGAAATGGATGATGAAGAAGATGTGGTGGATATGGAAGGTGAATTAATCAGTGCTTTGGAAGAAATTGATAGACTCAGATGTAAGAAGAGAAAACAAAAACAGTTGTTGAAGCAGTTTAAAATGAATAGTGAAAAACCTGATGAAAATTTTTCTCTACTAAAAGTGGAGTTAGAAGAGGCAAAGAAAATAGAAGACATACTCAAACAATAGTTGTCGGAGAAGAAAGCGAGGTGTGAAGCCTTAGAAGAAGAGATAGTAAAAACCAAAAAAGAAATGGAGAAGTTTAAGGGATTGTATCACCAAAATATGCCAAGCATTAAAGCCTCAGAAGGATTAACCTCCATTCTAAATCAACAAAGAAACCCAAAGTTGAAAGCTGGCTTGGGGTATGAAGAAGGATCAAGTAGTGATCATCCAGGTAATACAGAACCTATCAAGTTTGTCAAATCCTCAAACATTAAGAACAGTCACTCTGTAGAAACAAAGAAAGAAAATCAGCCACCAAGAAGGAATGAAAGAAAAAGTACCAGAACCGAATCTGTAGATCAAAGAGATTATTAGCATGAAAGAAATCGACCTCCTCAAAGAAGAAAATTTTTTTCAAGGTACAAAGGTTTTTTCTATGGTTATTGTTTTTTCTGCTCTAATTTTGGTCACAAAGCTATAAACTGTTCCTTAAGATTTAGATATGAACAATCAAGATATTCAATGAATAACCATCTTCCACAAAAAAGACCGAGACAACCAAACAACAAACAACCTCAGACTATAAATCATGCGATGGATGGGAAAAGGACGCAGGTTAAGCATAACAATAGTTATGAGCATAACAATCGTTATGATCTGTTATTTAGTGAACCAGAATGTTACATCTGTCATAACTATGGACATAAAGCTGTAGATTGTCGCTTAAGGAATTTTAAGCCAGATTTGAATCCTACTGCTGAGAATTTCAAGATTTGGAAGAAGAAAGAAGATGACAAGTGTAGACTAGTGTTATCAGCCCAAAGAGAAAATAATCCTTGGTATATTGACAGTGGATGTTCCAAACATATGACTGGAGACAAAAGTAAGTTTCTAACTCTAAGTGAAAGAAAATCAGGGAATGTAACTTTTGGAAATGATGCACCAAGAAAAATAAAATGTAAAGGATGTTGGAAATACTAAAACAACTGAGAGGGGGGGGGGTGAATCAGTTGTTTATAAGCTTAAACAATTTTATACTTTTTAAAATATTATTAATCTTCCTTCAACTGATAATCAACAACATGCATCATATGTAAAGTGGAAGAAAAAAAAAAACCATCAGTCACACATAAAGTACACACAGAGACAGATTTTCACGAGGAAACCCATAAAGGGAGAAAACCTCTTCTTCTTCGAAATGATAGGCAGTCTTTTGCAGTTCTGTACATCATTTATAATTGAGCACCAACTCAATGTGAGGCTGCTACCTCTGTTTTACAAGCTACAACTTGTTTGAGAGCTCCAACTCTCTAGTTTCTCTAGCACCTACTAGAAGGAAGCACCAACTCCCTGAGTATTCCAACACCAACTGGATGGAAGCACCAACTTCCTAAATGTTCCAGCACCAACTGGATGGAAGCACCAACTTCCGGTTACACAGGCTCCAACCTGCATAACAGAGAACACCTGTTCTCCCTAGCACCACCCTGCCACCCTGGTTTCTCTGGCTGCAACCAGATGGAAGCTACAACTTCCTGTGTTCAAGCACCCACTTGAAATTCTGAGGACTACAGTCCTCTCGAGCACCTCCCAACCACCCTTAGAAAATTAAATAATGAAAACACAGACAACTTATTCAGATAAATCACTTCTTACGATTTTTACTCTGTTCTGTAAATCTGATCTTCAACAAATTGTTCTGCAATTCTTCTCTTCCTCAACAGGTCTGCTCTGCAAATTGTTCTGCAATTCTTCTCTTCCTCAACAGGTCTGCTCTACAAATTGTTATGCAATTCTTCTCTTCCTCAACAGGTATACTCTGCATCACATTCTTTTTTGTTCTGCAATTCTTCTCTTCCTCAACAGGTCTGCTCTGCAAATTGTTCTGCAATTCTTCTCTTCCTTAACAGGTCTTCTCTGTATCACATTCTTTTGTCATTCTGTTCTTCTTCTACTCTGCCTGTCATTTGCTCTGTTTCTTATATACATTTCATTTCATTCTGTACATCAATTAAAACTTCGTCCTCAACATCTTCTCCTTTCTCCTTTCTTACTATTTCATTCTTTTTCCATACATAACAACTAACTGCATACAGTCTCACTCATTTTCTTTTATACACCCTACCTTGATGATTCCACTTCCCCTTCCCATAGGCAATATGAGGACATCTGTCTTGGAAACTGAAACGCTAACCGATTTGTCATCATCTTAACAGATTCATAACTGAAGCGTTAATGTGTGAGAAAGAACAACAACCCTCCAATCAATTCAAGATTTTATCCGCACCGTTGGATAATCTTCATTATTCTTGCCTTTTAAATCGGGTTTTGGCATTCTTCATGTTCAATGTTCTTTTCACTTATAAATCCCGATACACAAAATTCCATATATCAGTCAAATCAACGATCCAGGTGTAATTTTGGCTCAACGACTACGATTATGTCGCGATATCACATATCGTGATTTCGCAATTCATGTTGCAATCCTTACCATATCCTGATTCGCGAAACTCTGACGTAGAGTTTGATCAATGGTCTGGGTGCGATCTTGTCTCAACAGTTACGATTATGTCGTGATATCGCATATCACGATTTCAACATTTCTAATGTTGCAAGTTCTTTTCACTTCCAAATCGCGATCCCCGAAACTTCGATGAGAGGTCAGATCAACGGTCCTGATCATTTCTGGATCTGACGGTCTGGATTCAATCGTGATTTTGCATATCACAAAATCAGAGTTTTCGTTGCATTGTGTTCTTTGCATAATGAAATCCCTATCCCCGATAATCCAATATGGGCTGTGATCAACGGTCCAAATCACTTCTTATCCAACGGCTGTGATTCCATCGCAAAATCGCATATCGCGATTTTGAGTTTGTCGTTGTCAAGAGATTTTGACATTTCAAAGTCTCGATCCCCRATCCTCGATACTCCATGCAGAGATTCAATGGTGCAGATCACTTCTAGCTCGACGACTTAGATTAGATCTCATGATTTTGCACATCGTGATTACTCCCACTTCTCCTTGTACTTTAAAGGGCGTGCAGGTTATCCTTGATCCAACGATGATCGGGTCTTGCGCTTGGATCTAACGGTCACTGAGTCATCTCCACAACCACAACTGTACTCGCCATCAATGACAAGTATACACTGCCTGTTCGCTAGCTGTTACATATTTACCAACAATCTCCCCCCTTTGGCATTGATGGCAACTCAAGCACCCAATTTCCTTTCGGACTCGACTTTGCTCCCGAAACGACTCTGCTTCTACTCCATGCTCCGATCAACTCTGCATCTTCTCTTCAACTTTGCTCTCGAAATAATTCTGCTTCGGTTTGACCAAAAGTGATCTTTTCTCCCCCTTTGACATCAATGTCAAAGAAGAAGTATTCTCCCTTTGATCTTTGTTGCAAAACAAACTCCCCCTGTCATCTATAAGCATTTAGGAAATTCACCAGATATTCAATAAGCACTCCCCCTAACCAAGTGCACATATTAGACACAAAATTTTGTAACCCCCATCTTTTGACGAAGATATCCAAAAGGAGTTGCAGCTAATGGTTTAGTAAAAATATCAACAATCTGTTCTGAAGAGGGTATATAGTTCAGTTGAACAATTCTATTTGAAACTTTTTCTCTGAGAAAATGATACTTTATAGGAATATGCTTAATTTTGGAATGAAGAACAGGATTCTTGGAGACACTTATGGCACTGGTGTTATCACAATAAATTGGGATAGGATCAGTGTAAGTTACCTTCAAATCTGCAAGAGTTTGTATCATCCATAAGATCTGTGTGCAGCAAGTAGCAGCAACATTGTATTATGCCTCTGTAGTGGATAATGAAATGGATCCTTGCTTTTTACTAACCCATGCAACTAATGAGTCACCCAGAAAAAATGCTCCTCCACTGGTGCTCTTTCTCTCATCAACACAGTTAGCCCAGTCTGCATCTGAATAGGCAGTTAACTGGAAATTCTGATTTCTAGGATACCACAATCCATATGTCATTGTTCCCTTCAGATATTTGAATATTCTTTTAACAGCTACTAAGTGAGTTTGTTTAGGAGCAGACTGAAAACGACTTACCATTCCAACAACTTGCATTATATCAGGACGAGATGCTGTGATGTACAGAAGATTGCCTATCATTGAACAATATGTCCTTTGATCAACATTAGGTGAGATATCATCTTTGCTCAGCTTGCAACCAACCACCATAGGTGTGTTGACTGCAGAGGAATCTTCCATCTGAAATTTCTTCAATATCGCTTTCAAATATTTTTCTTGAGAGATAAAAATCCCTGCAGAGCTTTGTTTTACTTGTAAGCCAAGAAAATATGACAGTTCTCCTATCATAGACATTTCAAATTCTGTCTGCATAGAATTACCAAACCACTGGACAGATGATTCATTAGTACAGCCAAAAATAATATCATCTACATATACCAGAACAATTAGTAAATCATCACCTTCAGACTTAATGTAAAGGTTACTGTCAACAGTACCTTTCTTGAACCCTTTTTCTTGTAGAAATTTGTCCAGTCTATAATACCACGCTTGTGGTGCTTGTTTTAGTCCATATAAAGCCTTCTTCAACTTACACACATAATTAGAATTTTCTGTCAATGAGAATCCTTCAGGTTGTTCCATATATACTTCTTCTTCTAGATCTCCATTGAGGAACACTGACTTAACATCCATCTGATAAACTTTGAAATTCTTATGACAGGAATAAGCAAGAAACATTCTGATAGCTTCCAATCTTGCCACTGGTGCAAAGGTTTCATCAAAGTCTTGACCTTTAATTTGTGCATACCCCTTACATATCAATCTGGCTTTATTTCTAACAACTTGTCCTTTTTCATTCATTTTATTCTTGAATACCCATTTGGAACCTATTACATTCTTATTTTCAGGTCTAGGCACAAGTTCCCAAGTTTTGTTCTTCTCAATCTGATCCATCTCTTCATTCATTGCTCTAATCCAAACTTCTTCTTGACTAGCTTCCTCAAAATTTGTAGGTTCAGTCATAGATAAGAAGGCAACATGAGATTGTTCTGAGTCCTTAATCAGTTTTCTTCTAGTCTGGACTCCTTCATTTATATCTCCAATTATCTGGTGTTCAGGATGATTCTTTCTGATAATTCTGAGAAGAGATTTTTCTTCTTTCTGTTGACTTGTATCAGTTTCAATGTTCACATATTCATCTGATCCAGCCTCTTCTCTTTCTGATCCTTGGACCTGTTCATCTTCATCTTCAATTGTATCTTCTGTTCTTGGTTCATCACTGCTTATATTTCTGACTGGAATTTCTTCATCAACTTTTACATCTATACAGTCAACTAGTTTATGCAGTCTTTTATTGTAGCATCTGTACCCTTTACTATTTGTAGCATAACCCAAGAAGTTACCTTCATCAGCCCTGTCATCATATTTGCCAATATTTTCATCATTGTTCTTGATATAACATGTGCTTCTGAAAACTTTAAAATGTTTGATTGAAGCAGGTCTTCCAAACCAAAGCTCATAAGGGGTCTTGTCACTGTGTGGTCTGAGATGAGATTTGTTCAGGATATGAACAGCTATATGAATTTCTTCCACCCAATATGTCTGAGGTATGTTCTTTTCATTCATCATAGATCTTACCATTTGCTGTACTGACCTATTCTACCTCTCAACAACTCCATTTTGCTGTGGAGTCTTTGGAATTGTGTACTCTCTTTTAATCCCATTTTTATCACAGAATTATTTGAAGTTTCCAGAACTGAACTCTCCTCCTTTATCAGATCTTACTGCCTTTATCCTTTTTCCTGTTTGATTCTCAGTCAAAGCCTTAAACACTTTGAATTTTTCAAGTGCTTCATATTTTTCTTTCAAAAAGGCAACCCAAGTTAGTCTAGAATAGTCATCAATAATCAACATAAAGTAATTTTCTTTTCCTGTACCTTCTTTCATTGATGGTCCACATAGATCCATGTGTACTAACTAGAGAGGTTTTTCTGTTGAAGGAAAGGTTTTTGATTTGAATTAAGTGTGAGTAAGCTTTCCTATCTGACAAGGCTTACAGACAGAGTCATATGGCTTTGATATCTTCGGAAGATCTTTTACTGCCCCATTGTTTTTGAGTTTGATTATGTGATCAAAATTTAGGTGACCAAGTCTCCTATGCCACATCCAACTTTCATCATATTTGCTTAAGTTGCATTCTTCTTCTTCTTCTTCTTCTTCTTTTAAGACATAGACATTGTTTTCTGTTCTTATACCTTTTGCAGCTAGCTTACCCAAATCCACAGATTTGATTTTACAGTCTTTAGAGGTAAAAACAACTTTACATCCTCGGTCACAGACTTGACTGACACTAAGCAGGTTATGTTTCAAATTCTCTACAAGCAGCACATCTTGAGATTTTCTCTTTCCCTTACTTAAACTCACAATTCCTTTACCTTTCACCTTTCCAGGTGCATCATTTCCAAAGGTTACATTCCCTAATTTTCTATCACTTAGAGTTAGAAACTTACTTCTGTCTCCAGTCATGTGTTTGGAACATCCACTATCAATATACCAGGGATTCCTTTTATTTTGGGCTGATAGTGCTAGTCCACACTTGTCATCTACTTTCTTCTTCCATACTTTGACATTTTCAACAGTGGGATTCCGATCTCGATCTGAGTTATATTTCTTTAGATGACAGTTTCCTGCCTTATGTCCAAAATTATGACAGATATAGCATTCTAGTTCAATGAATAAAAGATCATAACGATTTGTATGCTCATAACTATTGTTGTGTTTCTCCTGTGTCCTTCTTCCAGTCATCACATGATTCAT
This sequence comes from Picea mariana, assembly GCA_032191745.1. Lineage (NCBI taxonomy): Eukaryota > Viridiplantae > Streptophyta > Pinopsida > Pinales > Pinaceae > Picea > Picea mariana. The sequence continues at coordinate 426,666 of JASDQU010102476.1, forward strand.
AATATGTGATTATTCGTTGCTTGGCTGTCTCAATCTTTGTTGTGGAAGATAGTTATTCACTGAGTATATTAATTTTTCATATCTAAATCTTAGAAGACAGTTTATAGCTTTGTGACCATACTTAGAGCAGAAAAAACAATAACCATAGAAGAAATTTTTGTACCTTGAAAAAGTCTGTCTTCTTTGAGGAGGTCAATTTCTTTCATGCTGATAAACTTTCTGGTCTACAAATTCTGTTCTGGGATTTTTCTTTTCATTCCATCTTGATGGCTGACTTTCTTTCTTTGTTTCTGTAGAGTGACTGTTGTCAATGTTTGAGGATTTGACAAACTTGATAGATTCTGTGTTACTTGGATGATCACTACTTGATCCTTCTTCATATCCCAATCCAGCTTTCAGCTTTGAATTTCTTTGCTAATTTAGAATGGAGGTTAATTCTTCTGATGCTTTTATACTTGGCATATTTTGATGATACAGTCCTTTGAATTTATCCATTTCTTTTCTAGTCTTTACTGTTTCTTCTTCTAGAGCTTCACACCTGAGTTTCTTTTCTGACAGTTGTTGTTTCAATATGTCTTCTATCTTGTTTGCCTCTTCTAATTCCACTTTCAACAGAGAAAAATCTTCATCAGGTTTGTTATTGTCTTTTTCAAACTGTGTTAACACTTGTTTTAGCTTTCTGTTTTTAGATCCGAGTCTATCAATTTCTTCCAGTGCATTGATTAGTTCTCCTTCCAAATCCACCACAACTTCTTCCTCATTATCATCACTGCCTGTGCTTTTATCATCATGATCCTCTTTGGCCATAAGTACAAAGTCATTTTCCTTATCTTCACCGGATGAGTCACTATCGGTGTCTTCTGAGGAATTGTCATTATTTGAAACTAAACTTTTCTTCTTATTATATTTCTTGTACTTATACTTCTTTTCATCATCAGAGTTCTGGTCCTTTTTCTGATGGGGACATTTAGACGCAAAATGACCTATCTTACCGCAGTTAAAGCATTTGAAGGGTAACTTCCCTTGATATTTTCCTAATCCTTTCTTTAACCTTCTCACAAATTTTGCCTCAATGTCATCAAATTCTGAATCAGTATTCTTGTCTGCTTTAAAAGATGCTTCTCTAGTACTGGATTTATCTTTGCTAATCCTCATTTCATATGCAGTTAGAGTTCCTAGAAGTTGATCAATGGAAAGAGTTTTGATATAATTTAATTCTTCTATTGCAGAGACTTTTGGATTAAATTTATCAGGAAGGGATCTTAAAATCTTCTGAACTAAGAGTGAGTCATCAAACATCTCACCTAGACCCTTCATGGAATTTACAAGTTCTTCAACTCTTAAAAAATACTTGCTAATTGTTTCATCTTCATTCATCTTTAGTTGTTCAAATTTCAATCTGTAGGTTTGAAGTTTGGCACCTTTTACTTTCTCATTTCCTTCATAACTGTTAACAAGTTTATCCCACATTGCTTTGGCAGTATCAAGATGCATCACCTTTACAAACTTAGCTTCAGCAAGCCCATTTAAGATAGCATTCATCCCCTTAGAATTAAAGCTAAACTCTAACTTATCATCCTTGTTAGCTAGCACAACAGGCTTTGTATATCCAGTCTCTACTACATCCCAAAGATCAGCACCCAAGGCCATTAAATATGTTCTCATTTTAATCTTCCAGAAGGAAAAATTTGTTCCATCAAAGAGAGGGGGCTTAGAGGCTGAAGTCCGTTCATGACTATTCATGTTTAAGCTTACATATCTACCTTTAAATAAAATGAACCCGCTCTGATACCAATTGTTGGAAATACTAAAACAACCGAGAGGGGGGGGGGTGAATCAGTTGTTTATAAGCTTAAACAATTTTATACTTTTAAAATATTATTAATCTTCCTTCAAGTGATCATCAACAACATGCATCATATGTAAAGTGGATAATCTTCCGCACCATTGGATAATCTTCATTATTCTTGCCTTTTAAATCGGGTTTCAGCATTCTTCATGTTCAATGTTCTTTTCACTTATAAATCTTGATACAAAAAATTCCATATATCGGTCAAATCAACGATCCAGGTGTAATTTTGGCTCAACGGCTACGATTATGTCGCGATATCGCATATCGCGATTTCGCAATTCATGTTGCAATCCTTACCATATCCCGATTCATGAAACTCCGACGTAGAGTTTGATCAACGGTCCGGGTGCGATCTTGTCTCAACGGTTACGATTATGTCACGATATCTCGTATCGCGATTTCGGCATTTCTAATGTTGCAAGTTCTTGTCACTTCTAAATCGCGATCCCCGAAACTCCGATGAGAGGTCAGATCAACGGTCCTAATCATTTCTGGATCTGACGGTCTGGATTCAATCGCGATTTCGCATATCGCGAAATCAGAGTTTTCGTTGCATTGTGTTCTTTGCATAATGAAATCCCGATCCTTGATAATCCAATATGGGCTGTGATCAATGGTCCAAATCACTTCTTATCCAATGGTTGTGATTCCATCGCAAAATCGCATATCGCAATTTYGGGTGTCTCATTGTCAAGAGATTTTGACATTTCAAAGTCCCGATCCCCGATCCCCGATACTCCATGCAGAGATTCAACGGTCCAGATCACGTCTAGCTCGACGGCTCAGATTAGATCTCGCGATTTTGCACATCGCGATTACTCCCACTTCTCCTTGTACTTTAAAGGGCATGCAGGTTATCCTTGATTCGACGATGATCGGGTCTTGCGCTTGGATCTAATGGTCACTGAGTCATCTCCACAACCACAATTGTACTCTCCATCAATGACAAGTATACACTACCTGTTCGTTGGCTGTTACATATTTACCAACAAAGGAATGGTAAGTTTGATTAATGGCAAAGGGAAATCTCAAGATGTGTTGTTTGTAGAAGGTCTGAAACATAATCTGCTTAGTGTCAGTCAAGTTTGTGACCGAGGATGTGAAGTCATTTTTACCTCTAAAGACTGTAGAATAAAATTTGTGAATTTAGGATAGCTAGTTGCAAAAGGGATAAGAACAAAAAATAATGTCTATGTGTTAAAATAAGAAAAAGAAGAATCCCACTTAAGCAAGTTGGTTGTGGCATAGGAGACTCGGACACCTAAATTTTGATCATATAATCAAGCTCAGAAACAATGGGGCAGTAAAATGTCTTCTGAATATATCAAATCCATATGACTCTATTTGTAAACCCTGCCAGATAGGAAAGCTTACTCACACTGAGTTCAAATCTAAAAACTTTCCTTCAACAGAAAAACCTCTCTAGTTAGTACATATGGATTTATGTGGACCATCAAGGAAAGAAGCTATAGGAAAAGAAAATTATTTTATGTTGATTATTGATGATTATTCTAGACTAACATGGGTTTCCTTTTTGAAGGAAAAATCTTAAGCATTTGAAAAATTCAAAGTGTTTAAGGCTCTAACTGAGAATCAAACAGGAAAAAGATTAAAGGCAGTAAGGTCTGATAGAGGAGGAGATTTTAGTTCATTGAACTTCAAAGAGTTCTGTGATAAATATGGGATCAAAAGAGAGTACACAATTCCAAAAACTCCACAGCAAAATGGAGTTGTTGAGAGGTAGAATAGATCAGTACAAAAAATGTCAAGATCAATGATTAATGAAAGGAACATACCTCAGACATATTGGGTAGAAGTAATTCATAAAACCATTCATATCCTTAACAAAGCTCATCTCAGGCCACATAGTGACAAGACTCCTTATGAACTATGGTTTGGAATACCTGCTTCAATCAAGCATTTTAAAGTCTTTGGGAGTAAATGTTATATCAAGAACAATGATGAAAATACTGGCAAATATGATGATAGGGATGATGAAGGTGTCTTCTTGGGTTATGCTACAAACGGTAAAGGGTACACATGTTACAATAAGAGACTGCATAAACTGGTTGATTGCATAGACATAAAAATTGATGAAGAAATCCTGGTTAGAAATGTAAGTAGTGTTGAACCAAGCACAAAAGATATAGTTGAAGATGAGGATGAACAGGTCCAAGGATCAGAAAGGGAAGAATATGAATCAGATGAAGATATGAATACTCAAGTTGACAAAAATCAGCGGAAAGAAGCAAAATCACCTCTCAGAATTGTTAGAAAGAATCATCCTGAAAATCAGATAATTGGAGATATAAATAAAGGAGTTTAGATAAGAAGGAAATTGATTAAAGACTCAAGACAATCTCATGTTGCTTTTTTATCTATGACTAAACCTAAAAATTTTGATGAAGCCAACCAACATGATGATTGGATTAGAGCAATGAATGAAGAGCTTGATCAGATTGAGAAGAACAATACTTGGGAGCTTGTTCCTAGACCCGAAGATAAGAATGTAATAGGTTCCAAATGGGTGTTCAAGAATAAAATGAATGAAAAAGGACAAGTTGTTAGAAATAAAGCCAGATTGGTCTGTAAAGGGTATGCACAAGTTGAAGTTCAGGACTTTGATGAAAATTTTGCACCAGTGGAAAGATTGGGGGCCATCAGAATGTTTCTTGCATATTCATGTCATAAGAAATTTAAAGTGTATCAGATGGATGTTAAGTCAGCTTTTCTTAATGGAGATCTAGAGAAATAAGTATATATGGAGCAACCTGAAGGATTATCATTGACATATAATCCTAATTATGTTTGAAAGATGAAGAAGGCCTTATATGGACTGAAACAAGCACCACGATCTTGGTATTATAGACTGGACAAATTTTTACAAGACAAAGGGTTCAAGAAAGGTATTGTTGACAGTAATCTCTACATTAAGTCTGAAGGTGATAATTTACTAGTTGTTTTGGTTTATGTAGATGATATTATTTTTGGTTATACTAATGAATCATCTGTCCAGTGGTTTGCTAACTC
>JASDQU010102476.1:448670-459717 GCA_032191745.1 Picea mariana
ATTTGTGTTAGTATTTTTTGATGATATACTAGTCTATAGCAAGTTTTGGGAGGATCATGTGCGACATGTTGACAAGGTGCTACAACTACTAAAGGAGCAACAACTATACGCCAAACCATCCAAATGTTTCTTTGGAGTGAAGGAGGTAGAGTATTTGGGTCATATTGTATCTCATGAAGGTTTCAAGGTAGACCCTAACAAGATTAAGGCCATGATGGACTGGCCGATTCCCAAAACATTGAAGAATCTTAGAGGATTTTTGGGTTTGATAGGTTACTACCGCAAATTTGTTCGACACTATGGAAGAATAACAACACCTTTAATGACACTAACTAAGAAGGATGCATTTTCATGGACTCTAAAGGAAACTAAAGATTTTGAACAACTTAAAGAGGTGATGTGCAAAGCCCCTGTCTTCACCACTCCAGAATTCACAAAAACCTTTATTGTGGAATGTGATGCCTCAAGAAATGGAATTGGTGTTGTCCTAATGCAAGAAGGAAGGCCCCTTTATTTTGAAAGTCGGCCAATCAAGGGAAAGGACTTACACAAACCCATTTATGAGAAGGAAATGATGGAAATACTACATGCATTGAAGAAATGGCGTCCTTACCTAATAGCTAGGCAATTCAAGGTCAAAGCAGATCATGATAATCTTAAATACCTCTTGGAACAAAGACTATCTTCAGAAGAACAACAAAAATGGGTAACCAAGGTATTGGGTTATGATTTTGAAATCGTTTATAAAAAGGGGAAGAAAAATGTTGTGGCAGATGCACTCTCAAGAAAGGATGAAGATGTTGAGGCCTTTCTCTGTCCTATCTCGATCATCCAACTCGATTGGATAATAGAAGCAAGGGAGGAATGAAAGAATGATGAAAAAGTGTGGACTCTCATTCAAAGGTTGCAGCAGGATTCCAATGCATCAGACACATTTACATGGAAAAATGATTCACTATGGTACAAAGATCGCTTATATTTATGTAAGAACTCCCAACTCAAACAAAAGGTACTATTGGAATTGCACACCTCTCCAGTAGGAGGGCACTCGAGATTTTTGAAAACCTACCATAGAGTCAAGAAGGATTTTTTTGGGATAGCCTTAAAGCTGATGTTCAAAGGTTTGTGGTAGAATGTTTGGTTTGCCAACAAAATAGGGTGGAAACAATTAAGACCCTAGGTGTTTTAAAACCATTAGCCATCCCAAGTCAGCGCTGGGAGGAGGTTTCCATGGATTTCATCACAGGGTTACCGAAGTTTGAAGGAAAGAGTGTCATCATGGTGATTGTTGATAGACTGCCCAAGTACGCACACTTTTGTGCACACTCTCATCCCTTCAAAGCTAGTACAGTTGCCACCGCATTCATGGAGACAGTTCAAAATCCACATGGTAGCCCAAAGATTATTGTAAGTGACAGAGATCTCATCTTCATTGGACATTTTTGGATAGAATTATTTTCTTGTTTGGGTACTCAATTGGCTCATAGCTCATCCTATCATCCTCAATATGATGGAAAAACCGAGGTAGTGAACAAATGTATGGAACGCTACCCTTGTTGCTTTATCTCTGATAAACAAACACAATGGTTCAAATGGTTACCCTTGGCAGAATGGTGGTATAACACTTCCTTTCATACTGCAACAAAAATGAAACCCTTTATGGCACTTTATGGATACCACCCTCCTTTCACCACTTCTTCTTTAAAAGAAAAATCTAAGGTTCAAGCAGTGGAAGATCACATCGAGCATCAACAACAAGTTCTCCAAATTTTAAAGGACAACCTGACCATGGCACAAAATTGCATGAAACAACAAGAAGATCAAAATCGTAGTGAAATAATTTTTGACGTAGGGGATTGGGTGTTTTTAAGAATACAACCATACAAATAGATTTCCCTCAAGCAAGCCAAGAAGGATAATAAATTATCACCAAAGTACTATGGCCCTTATAAGGTGTTGCAAAAGATTGGTACTATGGCATACAAATTGGAGTTGCCTGCATCTTCACAAGTACACCCAGATTTCCATGTTTCATGCTTAAAGAAGGTTATAGGTGACAAGATCCTAGTTCAAACTATATTGCCAGAACTTGACGAGGAAGGAAAAATCATATTGGAGCCTGAAGCCATCACTGACACAAGAATTCACCAGTTGAGGAATAGATCCATTTCAGAGTATCTCATTAAATGGAGGAAACTATCGGCTGAAGATTCCACTTGGGAAGATGAGTCTTTTATACAAAAGCATCCAGAGTTATTCAAGCATTGCGGACAACACTTGTCTCAAGGGGAGGGGCATGTTAAGCCCTAATATTGGCTCATTACCCCTTAATTGGGGCATATTACATTAGTAATGTTATTTTGTTTATGTCATCTTTATTCCATTAGTTGTAATTATACCTCCTAGTCTCCTATATATACCAAGGAGACATTTTCATTTGGAATCATCTTGTACTTGAACATTTATGTGGGGTAAAAGGAGGTTGCCCCCTCGAAGAGTCTTATTATCTAAAATTATCTCTTTTTCAAGGCGTTGAGTACTTATTCTAAGGTTTTTCTATGCTATATTGATATTTGGTTCTTAACACCAACTCAAGTATCAGGCTTCGTAGTTTACCTCACAGGAAAATTCACAGAGGGACTACAGATGAACTGGGTGAAGTACCTAGTTAACTAGCTAGAGATTGACTGCAAAGAAGCCTAGGATCAGGGGCATGAATTCCATTTTAGCTGGCTTATACTACTGATCGCTTTTGTTGCATGGGAGCTACCAGAAGGTGCAACCTTCCCGGACCTCGACCCTTTTGAGCCCTTAGCCACGAAGTTCAGTACCTTATGTACTCGAATGATATGAACAAGCAGTGGAAATCAAATGTCATTTTTCATACATATTATAACCAACTGAAAGCATCCATAGGGGGTGAACCTCACATAACCCTGAACACTTTACAAAGGTTATGACCTCTGATAAATTTCAGCATGGATTGCCACTTTATATACCTAACTCCACACGCTGATGAACACCAGGAACAACTTCAATCCTATTATAAGCTGACAGAAGAAGACCTGGAAGAAATCACCAAGGAATGGTCAACGGACCTCCTTATCTCAGTAGATCTAGCAGATATGTCTGACATCGATATCCCATAAGCTGCGCATAATACACCTGGGCCAAGTAAGGTGAATAAAACCAAGAATATAAAGAAAGATGAGGAAATCTAGGACGTCGACAGTAGATCTATAAGGACGGCTTCCACCACACCCGATCAAGGAGGTAATAACAAAGACTTCGAAGAAGTTGAACAAAGGCCAGAGGATGAAGTAGAGATCATAAAGAAAAGAAAGGGTTCACCTCCAGAACCTTCCTCCAAGAAGAATTTGAAAGCATCCATGACTAAACTGATGACCACACTCACCCCAGACGACTTCATCTTTCTCCTCGCAACTATGAACAAAACTATCGAAGAGATAACAAAAAAATAGGTATCCAAGAAAGAGGCCATGTACAGCATAATTGAAATCGAGCTCTAAGGAGTAAAGCAAGCACTTCAATCGATCCACGTAGTTTCCACTGCGCCCCTGCCAGAAGGAATAATAGAAGTAGGAGAGGAACCAGTTCAACTCTGCAGGATTGATGACATAGTCGAAGTACACCTTCGGAAAGCAGAAGAAGAAATAGCGCAGGCCACCCAAGCCCTAAAGCAAGCACAGGAGGAAATCATAGAGAAACACCGAGTTGCACAGCAAGAGAAGGAGGCCATCCAAGCGAAATTTGACGAAGACAGAGAAAAAATCCAAAAGGAGAAGGAGCAGCTTCTCATGAAGCAAGTTGGGATCGAAGAAGTTGTCAATAGAGCATTCTGCTCTGTGACCGGCTTAGAATAGAAGACCAAAGAACCCTTAGACCGTCAAGTGATGAAGCTTGCTGAAGTTATTCAACAACTTCAACAAAGAGTCGTGGAATTAGAGCTTCAAATCATCCCAAGCACCCTGCAAGAAGAGAACGACCAACAAGAAATAACTACCCGGACTATAGTAGAAAGGATTAAAGAACTCACCGAAGAATGCAAACAACTAAGTAGAAGAAGTGTCCAGATACATGAGAACCTAACCGAGAACCCAGAATTGCATAAACTCGAGTCGCAGCTCTAAGAGGCGAAGCAACATGTAGATAGACTTCATATGTAGTTCAAGGCCCTATCAACCATAGAGAAAATAAAGCAATCCCACGAGTAACTCGTCGCATAGAAGCAGATCCACATGATCCAGAGAAAGGTAATGGAAGTAACTCAACAACTTCAACCTTTGCAGGATAAGGCATGCTAGCTACTCTTAGAGATTGAGAACCAAGGAACAGAGCTAGAATAGGTTGTGATTACAATAGAACAACACCTAGAGGGACCAGTCAATAACGCACTCATCCAGGAGTTTGTTGAGCAAGAGGAAATCCCAAAGCAGTAGGTCGAAGTGGCTCGAGCCAAACTCGAGGTGTTTGAAGCAGAATTGGTCAGACCTGAGTGACTCGGGATGATTCACAAGTGAGTGTTGGGGGCTTGTTGGCCCTTGACCAATTTTTGAGGAATGCTTGGTCATATTTGACCATTTTTGGGACTACGATAGCTAGTCAAAGATGGAGTACAACACGAAACGAAAATTGGGGGAGAAAGACCTATTTTTGGGTCCTTTTTAGGGATTTTGGGTTGATGTAATGGGAAAGGGATGTCGGCCCATGGGTTTACCCACGCTTAGGCCCATTTTCTAATCTATAAATATATGCTTAGGCAATGTAAGTAGAGGATGGTAGTACATCTATGTGATGTATAGATAAAGGCTTAGTGCTAGTAACTGGATCTGTGTGATCTGATGTATATTGCAGGCTCTCTGTGCACGATTGTAAGAAGCTTGAAAAGATCAGTGCAAGTTGTTGTAGTTTTGTGCTGAAGTGCAAGGAAGAAGGATCTAGTGAGCTGCACAGATCTTCTATCCTGTGTGAAGTAAGGGTCATGGAAGCTCTGTGTTGTAACTGCTTGACCGAGATAATATAAAGAAGAAGAATTTGTGGACGTAGCCCCAGGGTGGGGGTGAACCATGGTAACTTTGTGTGTTGTGCTATGTGCTTCGACTTGATGCTAAATACCTTGATTTGTTTAGATAGATCTAGTTATGCTCTGTGCTTATGATATATGAATGAATGTTAGATCTGATATATAAGATGCTTATTGTTTGATCCGATGAATCCAATCTATCTTGTTGTGGCTAAGTGCTAAGTCTTCTTGAATCTAAGTATATATTGTGATGCTTTGTGCTACTTGTGAAGTAAGATAAGGGTTAATTCTAAGTGAACTATCGGTGTTGAGTGCTCTGTTAAGAATATAATCACATATATGTGTCCCAGCTAAGGTTGTAGACATCTGAGTCCTACAACCACCCCTGCCTCTACCTCGAGTGAGACTTCATCTGCTTCATAGGTGTTGCCGAAAGGGCCGGTATTTAGGGTTTTGTTGGTGCACTCTTGAGCGTTGAACCCTGTGTCTGCCCCTATGCCAACAATGCTCAATATTGGGAAAAAATGTTGCATAAAGAAATAACGAAGAGGTCTTAATAAAAATCATTGAGAAAGGAATTTAAATGAAGATTTTAACTCTTGACCCATTCAGATGAAATAAGAGCAGTGTTAATACACCATTCGATGAAGGAAGATAACATTATAGTAGAAAAAACATAGAGGCAAAAAGTTATGGATAAAATGCAGTCAATAGCACAGAGGTAAAAAAAAAAAAACACAGAGACAGTCATGGAACATGTAGAGGTAATGCTGAATGAGTTGTTGGGTTGAAGTTCAAAGGAATTTAAGGATAAACACAGAGATGCAGGGTGAATAATAAGTAAAGACGAGGAGAAAAATCTTCCTCCAAATTATTCTCGCTAACCAATCTAATTATAGGTATGACAAAGAAGGAATAATATTCAAGCATTCAAACGAAAGACATTTTTTAATCATGACAAGGGGGGTTTAGATCTACAACAAATCTTAAATAAAATTTTGACACAAATTTCCATAATATTCATATTTTCCTCAGCATGGATTAACATCAATATTCATAAAACCTTTAAAATATCAGTACAAGATGGAGTACCATAACCAATAATCTGACATTGACGAGGATTGATACTACTGAAGAATTCTGCTCGAACTTGTGCCTCACAACTTAGCTTGCTAATATAAGGACTTCATCGGTATCTCCCAGCCAATGCTAGGGTACTCTTCTTCCCCCTTATCCACCCGAGCCGCAAAGGGGCCACACACAAACACAACCAAAATCCTTTAGCTCCCAGCTCGCCTCTCAAGGTACAACCGCTACTCTCTCTCAAGCTGGGTATCCCAACTCTCATAAGTAAAACCAGTCAAAATTTATGCAGCATAACCTTACTCATAACCAATGTGTTCCCCTTACTCATCTCATCCATTTGTTTTATAGAATTTCCTTAGTGACACCTTTCCATTTGCACATTTAATTCATTTTTTTTAAATAATTAATTAGGAATTATTCGCCACATACACTTGTCACCCTTTCCCTTAGTTCACCAGAAAATGCACAATTTATTTTAATTAAAAGTCAATTTCCCTCACCCATCCTAAAAGCGCTCCTAAAATAACTCCTAGTTGTCCCTTTATTCCCCTTATTTTCAATTAATGACTGATGTCTTTCTAAAACTGAGTTGAGTTAAAAAATGATTGTTCTCTAGTTAGACTAGTGTTAGCTAGACTCTAGATACCTTTCTATTCATACACATTCTTTTATGCTTTATTCATTTCTTATTTTAAATTATAATTTGGTATTTTCTACACACATGTGTATTGTATTAATTCTTTATATTTATTTCATCTCTCTTAATCTCTTAAATTGGTTTACCCTTTTTCCTATTTTACCTAATTTGTAATTTAGTTTTAGTAATCTCACGAAGCTTTAGACTTCGGCTTAAATTCAAATAGGCTTAGACTTTCATTTGGGGGTTTAAAATTGATAATTCCAATCCTTAATTAATTAATTAAATCCAATAATGTTTAAATATTTTACAAGATGTAAAAATTCTCTCAAGGTTTTCTAGGCCACCTAGGTTCATTGGCTCAAATTTTATTACGCTATGTGCCCTTCAAGATGCACTCCGTGATCCAAGGGTGCCACTCTCCTTTGATTCAAATTTTAATTACACGATGTGCCCTTCAAGGCACACTCCATGCTCCAAGGGTGCCACTCACATTTGACTAGTTTTGGTAGTTTTCAAACCCTTGGAGTCAATACTCCATTCATGTGACATTGTGAGATACTAAGGGCTTCTAAGGAATAAGGACCCTACCTTTTTTCACGCCCCTTAGAAATATTTGTGAGTGACTGTCTCAGTCTACCCTCATGACATCATGGATCTCTCGAACTAGGTAATAGTTAATCTACAATTTGAGGCACGAAGGGAGTGCTAGTAGGTTGTGTCAGGGATGTGTTGACAGACATTTATGACACACTGTCAACAAGAAGGGAAGATTTAGACCGGGGTTGTCTATTTAACCCAAGCCATTTGGGATAATCTACCCTGACAGTTTTTATGGCTCCATTAGCCAACTAGGATTCTAAAATAGTTAAAATATGTAAAATAACCAATGTACAATTCTATCAATCAACACATTGATACAAATGCTTAACTAACAATAGTATTATATAAAATTACAAGGTTTAAGTAAAGCCTTGTGAAAATAATTGTTTTCAACTAATGGATCAAAACAAGATTAAAAATAAAAGAAATTGTTGTTGTACAATAACTGACAAACTAATAAACAATGAGTGAATAAGATTGTAAATAATATGACGATAATGGACAAAGCATTCAATGTTTAAATGGTGAAATCATTATTCATTCGCAAATCAACAAATTAAATAAGTAATAAACTAACTAACCTTACGCCGATCAGCGGTACTAAACTAGATTCGTCTCTTTATATTTGTATAAGATCCACTTAACCTATGTCAAGTATAAATCTATGACAAAATAAAAAAAAATACTTCCTGAAACAACTCAAATAAGTCTTTTATATTCCAGAACAAGTTTATGATGACAGAAAGAGAAATTGATTTTATATCATGTGACTTTAAAATGTCCAATAACTAAAGATGAAAGAAACTCCAACTCTCAGTAAATGGTATGGTATTACCAACTACCAAACATCAAATGTAAACTCAAAATTCATAGATAGATGATCAGTCACAGATATCAACATAACCAAAATATGATGAACCACATAAAGAAAAACATAACATCAAAGGTTATATGAAGAACAGTCTAAAGCTAGTTCAATACAAATAAAATTTCACATCCAGAAATTACATGAGAAACAATGAAAACATTGCACAACTTACAAAAGGAAGAAAGACAAAGAGTAAACTGTATCCCATATAGTTTCAAAAAAATAAGTCCATCATATGGTCCAAGAGGAATCACCTTATCACTGAGCAAGCAGTGCTATTTAAACAAGTTCCTAGTCTGTTCCTCATATCGTGCAAGATAGAGACAGATCTTCTTATAAAAACTTTTACTAAAACAAAATAACCAAAAATATAATTTTGTTGAAATCTTATAATCCAAAATAGTTACATCATTAAAACATTGTTTTTCAAAAAGTAAATTTACAAGTCCATTATATGCCCAACTTTTGACTCTTTCACTAATTGTTTCACATTGACCTGTTGTTTGTTGATACTGAGAGGGGGGTGAATCAGTATCAAGTACAATTTAAAACATTTTTTTAAACTTATACTTAAACCATTCAATTATATCCAATGAGAAATGAACAATAGTATAAGAGTTACATCAATACACCACAATACACCATGTACAATATATGAGAAATAATCAATAGTTATTGGTCAAGGGAAGTAATGACTTCCAAAGGTAGCTACAACTTCCAAATATAAAGGGTGGGATAAAACTCCTAGAGGAGGATACAATCCTCCAATATCAAGAGAGGGTTGACCTCTCCATCCTTTCCCCTTCCTTCCACCCAAGAATATATGAGAGATAGTAAAACTTTACATTAAATCATCACCATCAACCAACCATCACATAGAGCTTGATAATGCTTCCTGAGACTTCTTCAACTTCTATAATTATTCAATTCTTGGAATACTCTTATCCTATAGATAATAATACTCAATGTATTCTCTGAAACTCCTCCAAGTTTCACTCCCTGAATCCTCCCCAAAAAGAAGTTATAGAAAGAATGGTAGACTTTATTCAATTATGGTTTATTCAGGAGAGAAAACTTGTACAGAATGCCCCACGCTCAATATTTAATATCCAATTCTGAAACTCACAAAAAAGAAACTAAATTCTATACTATTTCCAATGAAATTGGTCCCACTTCATTTTTATTCTCTATGAAGAAGTTATGATTGTTTTACCCGGAACACATGTTTATTGAATAGCTTCAGAACTGGTCAAAAACCCTATCTTCCACAGAGTGTATCTCCATAATTATAGTGAATAAAGAGCTGAAAAATTTACCATAGGTACCTTGATATGTCTTCTCAATACCATAGCAATTTCTCCATCTAAATCGTTCTAGAAAAAAATTTATAGCGAAAATGATAAGATGACCTGAAAATAGCATACCCTAGAACGCATCACCAAAAGACTTCATCCTCCCTTGAAATCCGTCCTTCTTTACTTCTGATTTCCTCTGAAATTCAACTTTTGTATCAAATGAATGTATAATGATATTTATTTATACTATTTATGTCACTTCCTTTTAACATTATGTTAAGCCCTAATGTTGGCTCATTACCCCTTAATTGGGGCATATTAGATTAGTAATGCTATTTTATTTATGTCGGCTTAGGCCATTAGTTATAATTTAGATTAGTAATGTTATTTTAATTATGTCAGATTTAGGCCATTATTTGTAATTATACCTCCTAGTCTCCTATATATACCAAGGAGACATTTTCATTTTGAATCATCTTGGACTTGAACATTTAAGTGGGGTAAAAGGAGGTTGCCCCCTCAAAGAGGCTTATTATCTGATATTATCTCTTTTTCAAGGCGTTGAGTACTTTTCCGGAGGTTTTTATATGCTATATTGATGTTTGGTTCTTAACATATGGTATCAGAGCTCAAGGTCTTGGGGTTTCGCTGCTACATCTGAGACACCGTGGAATTTTCGCTATAAATTGTTTTCTACAATGTTTCAGAAGGAACCTCTTGGAGGGTATTTACCAAATGGATCAAGTTACGTTGGGTTCAAAATTCAGCTCCTGAGGCCTTATAATTTCGGAGATATAGCATGTACAAGATAGGGTTATGGAATCATCCTGAAGTGAGTCATTGAGGCATTTTCTCTATAAAAAAATTTCTGTAATGTTTCAGACCCTTCCCTCTAGACACCATTTACAAAAATTAGTAGTGTATCTGTGGTAAAAATTTTAGCTTCTGGGTCATTTTAAATTTGTAGATACACTCTGTGTAAGATAGGGTATCTGACTAGCCCTATTGACTAGTCTCAAGAAGGTGTTCTAGGTAAAACAATCATAACTTCTTCCTAGAGTATCCAAATTGACTGGGACTGGTTGCATTGGATCGTGGACAGTCTATAGTATTTTGGGTGCGAGTTTCAGAATTTGGTACAATTATTTTGTGCGGGAAATTCTATACAAGTGAGATCTCCTAGAAAGGCCAAAAATCGGCAAGTTGTGAGGAAGTTATCGTAAATTCCACTTGGCACATCCAATTTTGATCAGACCTGTGGCATTGCAGAGAAGAAATATCAGAGAACTACCTAAAGGAAAGTTTCATACCCAGAAGGGCTAAAACTTGGGAGATATAGCAGAATAAATATTGTCTAGCAGAACCACCTCAAAATCAAGACTCAAAAGTGATATTTGGCCAACATGCCACCAAAAAAGGGACCTCCTACACCAAATAAGCCTCCAGAAAATCCTAATTGGACTCTTGATGAAGGTGAAGAAATGCGTAGGGACATAAATGATTTACAAAAGAAG
>JASDQU010102476.1:488950-502684 GCA_032191745.1 Picea mariana
AAATATTATAAAATGAAAGTCACTTTGGAGGGAAAAGGGAGCCAAAAAAGTATAAATGAAAGGCAAGGGCCTCTTCTCATTCATTCATGTATGATCTTATTTTGATTTCTGGCTTCTAGCTAGTGAGCCCAATATTGGGGGTTTTGAGGGTTTTGATATAACAAACCCTAGAGGATGATTCGGTGGTGAAATATTCCACCTATCTTGTCCCAAGCTTGGTCTCGGAGATGCAATACTCTCCCAAACCATTCTAGTTCCAGATCTACTCAGTTGCAGGAGGATTCTACATCAGTTTCATGTGCAGTTTGAGAGAGGGCACACCAGTTCGTCCTGTGATTTAGTAAAATTTAGATCTATGGATATTGAGAGGGAGATTGGAGATTCATGCACCTGGGTTATTATTACCATTGCCCGATCTATATTCTTGGAGAGTTTCAGAGCATTTGGAGGCCTCCTTCATCAGGTTCGCACCATCTAGGGTTTCAGTCATCCAGTGGGGCACCCCATTCAGTGGGAAACTCAGATCTACGGAGATTGAGGGGGATCTTGGAGATTTAGGCACCTGGGTTATTCTTACCATCACCCGATCTATCAGTTGGCATATTTCTTAGGGTGATTGGACACTTTTGGCAGCAGGGCCGAGTTATTGAGGGTTTCAGCCTTCTATTGGAGTGTGGCATTCTTCAGCTGGAGAGCTTGGCATTCAGATCTGCTTGTATTGATCTTCATTTCTCATTCATCCTTTGGAGGCATCTTTTGTATTAGTGGGATCATTTTTTAGTAGCTCTTATCTATTGTCTATCTTCTTGGCCATCTGTTGAGCATTCCAAATCGGCATCTTCATTGTAGCAGGTTTCTCTATTTTATGAATAAAGAAGAATTGAGATGTTTTGGCTTGTCTATCTTATTGCATATGGTTGAGGTATGTTCCATGGTTATCCCTTTCTGTTATTTGCTGGATACACAGATATAAACACATCTAAAGGGTAGATAAGCAAAGTGTTTGACGAAATACCTCACTCAGGAAAAAGTTTTAAAAAGACACCAAAACAGTGATGATCCTTGCATAATGGCTTGGGATCATTACATTAGATACCAATTCCTTGGAGCTTGCTTTAGGCCATACAAACTATTCTTCAACCTGCATACCAAATTATCCTTCCCTTTGACCTCATAAATCTATGTCTACTGCATATAAATCTCTTCATCCAAATCCCCATGGAGAAAAGTTGTTTTTACATCTAACTGTTCAAGATGCAAATATTCTACTACCACAAGACTTAAAATAGTCCTAATCGAATTCATTTTAACAACAGGAGAAAATATTTCATCAAAATCTATACCTTTCTTTTGTGCAAACCCCTTTACAACAAGTCTATACTTGTACCTCTTTTTCACTCCATCTTCTTCCTTCAACCTGTAAACCCATTTATTCTGCAACACTATGTTTTCTATAGGATATTGAACCAAGTCCTAAGTATGGTTATTTACTAATGAATCCATTTCTTCTTTCATGCCTTTCTCCCTCTTCCTTATAGTGTCTACCTGCATTGGCTCTTCAAAAATTTCTAGTTCACTAGAATCAGTCAAAAATAAATAATACAATGAAGGAGAGTATCATTCAGGGGGTCTACTTAACCTGGTATATCTTCTAAAAAAACTTGTAGGAGTTTGAGGTACCTGCTACTCCTGTTGTTGTACATTTTGATTTTCTGGTACCTTTGGAATTTCATTTTCAGTGATCACATCAAGCACCGTGTATTATGGTTTTTCTTTTTCTTTTTTCTTTCCTTGCAACTGATCTTTGTACATGACCTTTTCATTGAATATGAAATATCTACTCCTAATTATTTTTTTATTTTCATAATCCCATAAGTGATACCCAAAATCATTAACATCGTATCCAATAAAGGTACACAGCTTGGATATTTCCTCAAGGTTTGTTCTATTTTCTTGATCAATATGAATAAATGATTCACAACCAAAAGTATTAAAAAATGAATAGTTTACCTTTTTACTTGTCCATGCCTCCTCTGGAATTCCATCATCCAAAGAGCTTGCAGGTCCTCTATTTATTAAGTAAACAACAAAATATACAACATCTTCCCAGAACTGTAAGGCAAACCCAACATGCAATCTCACACTCCTTGCACACTCCATGATTGTCATGTTCATCCTTTTTGACACACCATTTTATTGTGGTGTTACTGAAACTGTCTTCTCTCGATGAAACCCATGGTATGAAAAGTAATCATCAAAATCCTTACTGCAATACTCACCTCCATTGTCTGATCCAAGACACTTTAACATTTTTCCTGTCCCATTCTCAACCAAAGCTTTCCATTTCTCAAAAGTATAAAAAACATCAGATTTTTGTCGAATGCAATAAACCCAAGTTTTTCTAGTTGCATCATCAATAAAAGTAACATAATAACAAGAGCCACCAAGATATGATACATGAGTTGGTCCACATACATCTGTATGCACAAGCTCTAATATTTCAATCTTCTTTTCTTTTCTGACTTTGAGAAATCTGACCCTCTTCTATTTTCCATAAACACAATGCTCACATAAATCCAAATCAATTTGTTTAATATCTAGAAACAAATTTATTTTGTGAAGTATCTGCATCCCCTTCTCACTCATGTGTCCAAGCCTATAATTCCATAGTGTTGTATCCACTCCTATAGAATCTAAAGAGATATAATATTTTGTATTACCAGTGCATAAATACAATGTACCTACCTTCTCTCCTTTTGCTATCACTAGTGATCCTTTGGTGACCTTCCACACCTTATCTATAAATATATATATACATCCTTCACCTGAAAATTTCCCTATTGAAATTATATTTTTTCTTAGATATGGAACATGTCTTACCTATTTCAACAACCATTGGTTTCCATTCTTTTTCTTTATTTGTACCTTACCCATTCCAACAATTTTTCATGGTGCATCATCACCCAAATGAACCTATCCAAAATCACCTTGAACATAATCTAGAAAATGTTTCCTATAGGGTGTGGCATGAAATGAAGCCCCTGAATCTACTACCCAAGACTCAGAAATATTATCTACAGAAATAATCAAAGCATNTTGTAACACATCACCTATTACATTTTCTTCCTAATTTTTCTCCTGTTTTCCATCTCTTTGTTTCTTTAGAGCTCTACATTCTTTCTTCAGATGTCCTTTCGTCTCACAATTTCAACACTCTATCCTTCCCAATATGGATTTGGATCTTCCTTTCCTAGAATTCCCACGGTTCCCTGATCCCTTTCCTCCATCCTTTTGTCTTCCCCTATTCTCCATGGTCAGCACATTACTTGATGTCTCACATGTTCTTTTCTTTCGCATTTCCTTGCTAAGGATATCACCAACAACATCATAAAATTTTAGAGTGTTTGAACTAGAGACAGGGTCACTTACAACCATGACCAAGTCATTCCATATTTTTGGCAATGGGAACAATATGAGAAGATCCCTAACCTCATCATAAAAGTCCACTTTTACAAAAGTTAGTTTATTAGTAACTGTATTAAATTCATTTAAATGATCTACAACTAACCCACCTTCTGACATCTTCATATTAAATAATTTCTTCATTAGAAATACCTTATTAGACACTGAGGTTTTTTGCTACAGTTTAGCCAATGCATCCATTAATTCCTTCATTGTCTTTTCTTTTGAAATATTGAAAGCCACTGATGATGCGAGGCCTAGCCGTATCGTTACTAGTTCCTTTTTGTCAAGAACCTCCCATTCTTCATCCTTCATGGACGTCGACTTATTTTCTATTCCAATCAATGGTAGGAATATATCCTTATGACATAAATAATTTTCCATTTGCATCTTCCATAACTAGTATTTTTGGCCGTTAAATTTCTCGACCCTAAACTTTCCATCTTCTGCCATTACTCCCACTCGAACTAGTAACCCTCTTTTCTTGCGAGTTAATTTTAACTCTGATACCATTTGTCAGAAAAACATGATCAAAGATCAATAAAATAAAACAAATGCATATATATAACACAGAAGATACAAAATACAATAGAGACACATATATATGTGGTTCACCTAGTGTGGGCTAATCCACCACATAAATTTCGAGGTTCTTTCTTTATTATTATCCAACAAAATGAAGGGATACAACCTATAGCACACCCATTGTAACTTCATCTTCTTTCTCTCATAATATCCTGTCTCAGAATAAAATATTCACTCACATACACAGCCACAATACAAATCGCTCATGAAAAGAGGGTTTCCTTCTAGGAAAAAAAATTGTTGGCCCTTGACCAAGTTTTGAATATCCTTGGTCATATTTGACCTAATTTTGGGACTTCGACAGGTTGTCGAAGGTGAAGCGCAAGTCGAAGCAGAGATCGCGGGATCTCGACCCCTTTTTAGGGATTTTTGGGTTTAGGTATTATGTAACGAGTATGGGGATGTCAGTCCATGGATTTACCCATATTTAGGCCTGGTTTTGTAATGTATAAATAGATGTCTAGGCAATGTAGGAAAGAGCGYGATACCATGCTAAGTGCAGAGGCATCTACGTAATTCTAGGTGCTAAGTGCAAGTGGTAAGTGTAATTKCTTTGTGCATACTATGTGAGACCTACAGAGCTAAGTGAAAGTGATTGTAAGAGACTATGAAAGGCTTTGTGTTGTAACTTGGGGAAGGAGGATCTAGCGAGGTTCACATATCTCCTGTCCTCTGTGGAGTAAGATCTCAAGGCTCTATGCATGTAGCTGATTGACCAAATATAATAAAAGAGAAGAATATTTGGTGGATGTAGCCCCAGGGTGGGGGTGAACCATGTATATCCTGTGTTATGGTTGCTTTGTGCTTCATGGTTTCCCTCTTGTTTATGTGATTAAATGCTTAGTGCATTGATATATGCTTAGAAGAATCTAATATGATATATTAGTGATGAATAATGTGAATGAATGCTAGATCTGAGCTACGTTGATGTGCTTAGTGCTTGATTATATTGGATCTGTGTGAATAATGCGTTGCTCTGTTATTAGGGTTTTATCTACGAAGTAGATACTGGTTAAATACTGACGAGATGTAATTGCGAAGTACTTTGTTAAGGTTTTTTAACCATAGATCGGTGTCCCAACTAAGGTTCCAGACATCTAAGTTCTGCAATCACCCCTGCCTCTACCTCGGGTAAGACTTCATCTGCTTTGCTTGATTATATTGGATCTGTGTGAATAATGCGTTGCTCTGTTATTAGGGTTTTATCTACGAAGTAGATACTGGTTAAATACTGACGAGATGTAATTGCGAAGTACTTTGTTAAGGTTTTTTAACCATAGATCGGTGTCCCAACTAAGGTTCCAGACATCTAAGTTCTGCAATCACCCCTGCCTCTACCTCGGGTAAGACTTCATCTGCTTTGCAGGTGTTGCCGAAAGGTCTGGTAGTTAGGGTTTTGTTGGTGCATTGTTGTAGTGTTGAACCCTGGGTATGCCCCTGTGCCAACAAATGGTTCCATTTCTAGGACCTGAAACTGTGATTACTGGGAACTGAAGTAAAGAAAAAGAGAAGCTTTGTGAGTAGATC
Organism: Picea mariana; assembly: GCA_032191745.1. Taxonomy (NCBI): domain Eukaryota; kingdom Viridiplantae; phylum Streptophyta; class Pinopsida; order Pinales; family Pinaceae; genus Picea; species Picea mariana. Next base: position 494,525 of record JASDQU010102476.1, read on the forward strand.
TGCTACTGAAGTGCACAATATTCTGACATGAAACTGTGATTGCTGGGAACTGAAGAAAATAATTCTTTGTGCATAGATATGTTGCTTTAGTGTGCAGTAGTCTACTTAACTTATGAATCTCTGTGCTAAGAAGAAAATTCATATCTAAAGAAAAGAGATAATATCTGAAGGCTTTGTGCTTTGTTAAAGGTAAGAACAGTGAAAAGTTTTGATTGAAACAAGGAAAGATAAGTGGAAATTGTTGTTTCAAAAGTATGGATCTAGGTATGTTTGATAAATTTTGTCCTAGCTTGAAAAGTAGGGCACAAATGGATGAAACAAGGTTTGATATGAGTATATCTTACAAAAATAATGAAAGATATGTTATTCCTATGCATAGAAAGAATGTTTGGACTAACAAATGGATGCAGGAACCTAGAAATAATATTTTGTAAGTTAGCTACTATGATCCTAGTGCACAGTACAGGAAAGGTTGGGGATCATTTCAAAGAAAGAGAAGATTAAGTCCTTGTTATAATTGCAGAAGACCGGGACATCTTGCTAAGGAATTCCCTAATAGAAGACCTAGTTGTCTTTGTTGTCAAGCTATGGATCATGAAGTTTTGGATTTCCCTAGAATGATTGCTAAGGTTGAAAGAATGAATATAAGACAAGAAAACCCTGAAGAAGATCAAGAAACTAAGACCACGACAGAACCCCAGAAATAATTAGAGACAATATTCCTGCAAATGAAAGAAACCATGAATGATCGTGGAAATATCAACTTATCATAGATCTTCAAAGAAAAAGAGTGCATAGAGACAAGAATAGGAGACTTCGACATAGAATATGTTCTAGATGAGGAAACACAGGTGAATATTATTACAGAAAGAACCTGGGAAATTTTAGGAAAGCCTGCTATGATTCCTTCATTAGGAGGAATACGATTATTTAGAGAAAAGATGATAAACCTATGTCGAAGACTCACCCAAATAGTTATGAGTGCTCATGGAACTATGACAGAGGAAGATTTTGAGGTTGTTAAATTTATTGAGAACAACAACCCATTTGATATGTTATTAGGAAAACCTTGGATTGAGAGAAATCAGACCAGAACAAAAGAAGAGGAAGTCTTAGAACAAAATAAGCAAGAATTAAAAGATTTCATGACTAGGAGGATAACGCACTTGATTGAAGAATAGGAGAACATATCGAAGCTATTTAAAACCAGGAACTTGGATGTCGAAGTTGAACGAACACAAGAATATTCATAGAAGAACGAAGTACCTACCCCAGACAGAGAAGAAGAATTGCCCTTGAACCCTACGAAAGAATCTCAACAGCACGAAGTTACTATACCAAAAGAAGATAATAATCAGAAGGGAAAGAGGAATACTGAGACAAAGATCACCAGGAAGAAGGATAGAAAACTCAATAAGAAGAAAGTGAAGCTAGAAAAACTGCTCGAGGTTCTCGAGGGAACTTCGTAGAGGGAAGGTTTGTAAAACTGGAACTTCACTGGGATATCAGAACAACACAACATGGCACTTCGCCATGGCAGAGTGATATAGTCGTTGAAAGCATTATAACCATTAACCTGACGCCCCCGAATGGTTAGAAAAATAGTTATGACCAGAAATCTCACCATCGGACTATTGGGAACGCRTCGCAATGGAMAAAACTACATTGATGAAGGCCTCTTATCCATTGGAGAAGATCTGTTACATCGTTGTCTACGTATCCGTCGACTGTTGCACCGAGAACAATTTTGCGAATTGTATCCGAGCTAACAAGAGAGCTCATTTCTACCACACTGTGTTTATTGAGAATGACACCTGTTCCATTGCTTTGAGAATTCATTCATCCACCTGAGTTATCCGATCTGAGTGTGTATGTCGGACGAGCTCAGTGCTGCAGAGAAATTCGTCGAAAAATTTCTAATCAACCTTATGGAAGAGAGAGTGATGTCCACATGAGTTTAATATTCATCAACGTGAGGAGTGTAAGCCTCCCCATCAACTGCCCATGGATCCGAACCATCCCGTGTTGTAGATGAGAAAAGAACCAAGCACAGAGATGACTTAGTGAATGCGAAGTTAATCCCATCTATTCTTCCTGATTACATTCCGCCTCTAGTCGGTGCGGTGAATCGTGATAGTGTCTCGAGGGACTTCGACTACACAGTCATCACAACGTACCTCTTGAAGGGGATACGCATAGTCAGACCGTAGTTGGAGAGGATTCCAACCTTTAATATCAGTGACTATAATCTAGGGGACTGTAAGACCTACGACATGCTTGTGCCTCACAAGTACTTGACTAAGACGAAGGGAAAGAGATTGAATATCATTCCCCAACCATGGACCATGAACATCGCGCMGTCCACTATCCTTAATGTCATGAAAATTCCACACTTTGGAAGGCACCAAGAGGTTAACACGTGTGTTAAACTCTTGTTGTCGTGCTTCCACGAAGGTTATTTATGGTTAGAAATGAATATTACCATCGATCCAGTGCTGATCCATAGGATCACTGGATTGAKCATGCAGGGAACCGACCTGTAGGACTTCTACCCAGGGAAGGCTGCAGATCGCGCCCTGGCACAGAAGATTAAAGACATCTATGGCGATGTAGAGAAGGGGCTGCGAGGATACAAGCTAGCCTTAATTCATAATGGTGCAGTGCGCCTCACTTRCCAATTGATTGTTGGTAAGCTAGTGTTGGGATCTAAAGATGTCTAAAAACAACCTTAGTTTAACATTAATTTATCAACCTGAGGATTCATCTTTTATCTYAAAAATATCAGCAAAGTCTATGCAGATAACTCGTAGAGGCTAAAATCGTGTAGTTAAAGCAAATCTGAGTTTATCAACAATCAAGTTCCTCAAACATTCATTAAAGATTATAGGAATTGAAATATAATGCTATGCAATGGAAATGAACTAATTAATCTATTGAATTCAATTTAAAAGCAATAATTGAATCTAAATAAAGACTTGCAGAATTGACTATTATTATGAATCAAATTACTGGAAAGGAAAAAGGAAAATTACTCTATCTATGGAAAGGAACAACGAATGTAATCTAATCGAAAGAGACAACAATTGTACTTATATTGAAAGGAACAACAATTATATCTTAACGAAAAGGAACAACAAATGTAAACTAAGTGAAAGGAACAACAAATGTAAACTAAGTGAAAGGAACAACAAATTTAAACTAAGTGAAACAACAAATGTAAACTAAGTGAAAGGAACAATGCATATGAACTTATGAGGAACTGTCAYRCACCAAATCTCAGTAATATAAATTGGAACCGCAATCATCTAATGCTTAAGGAAATATCTATCTCTTGCAAATGATATAAAATCATCAGCACACTTATGCATTCATTTAACTACTGTAAAAGAGAATCGAATCACGAAACATAAATTAAACTGATACAATTACAGGTCGAACAATAGCTCCTTCAGACTGGGCCCTTGGTGCTTAGAAGTACTGCTATTTGAAATTCAGTATGTAGAAATGGTAAAACCACTCAAAGCTTTTATTGATTTCATAGCTGGTACAACATTTACAAAAACTGCTAACGTAGAGCAATTCTAAGTTCTGAGTTCTTGGGTGCAATTTTTCTATATCTTTTCAGGATCTATTTATCCCTTATATATTACAATAATCTGGGTAAATTAAGCTATCCTGAGGATCGAGAGATCCTCAGGATTGCTTTACTATTATAAATTTACAATATAAGAAACTCAATAATCTTCAAAACTGCCTTGCACCATAAAGTACTCAACCTCTAATACCTTGCGCATCTTCGAGATTTCCTTTGCTATCTCAAGTTTGACAATATTTAACCAATCCTATAACAAAATCAAACAATTCCAATCATATTTTAGAATCTATGTAATCTAATTTCAACAATAACGCTAAAGGGTATATTATTCATTTTCTATCCTATTTGCTTCTAATTAACCGAAAAGTCAACCAAGATGATATTATGAAATGTGGGAGAAAGGAATATATTTATACTTTTTTCATAACCTAACATACCCCCCAACTTACCTTCTTGCATGTCCTCATGCAAGATGAGATCTTACATGTAAAGCAGTATTGCAACATCCTCCCTTTTCTTGTTAATTTGATAATCTTTTTGGTAACTTTCTGGAGGAAACCAGATGATAGGGGGATTATATCTGCACCCAATCCAATCAGGTTCTTCCTCTTGTGCAATCTAGAATACCTTTCTATTATGAAGGTAGATGTAAAGAAATTGATTTCATTACAGTTATCCTCCCTAGTTCTTATTTTCTCAAGTGACTGTCAAAAATAATAAAAAAAACTAAATAAAATCTACAGAGAAAAAATAAATAAATTATATACAGTATGTAGAGTGTCAACAAAATTCAACATTTATTGAGTCGGGGTGGCTGGATTACCTTCCTAGCCAGCCAAAATTTGAACGGTAGGGTCCTTACTTACTTCTTGGTAGAAAGATTCTTTTGAGGGTGGTTGATGATAGAGTCATAGCCGGTGTCCATTGACTTGAAATGGAGATTCGGACCCGTCGATGGTGTTTAATGTGACTGTGCCATTATCATGGACTTCATTGATTTCATATGGTCCTAGCCACCATGTCTGTAATTTTCTTGGAAAATCCTAAAATCTAGAATCATAGAGGATCTCCCAATCACCTTTTTTAAATGATTTTTTCTTGATATGCTTGTCATGCCAGGTCGTTCTCTGTTGCTGAATAACAATTGTGTGCTCTACATCAGACAAGCATGCTTCATTCAATTCATTGAGTTGCTAAAGGCAATGTTTATGTGCTTTTGTAAGATCCAGTCCAATTTCCTGGGCCATCCTTAGAGTCTTGATTTCAAACTCGATTGGGAAGATGGGTTCTTTTCCATAGACTAAATGATAAGGAGAGTAGCCAGTCGTATTATGCCATGTTGTGCGGTAAGCCCATAAGGCATTCAGGAGCTCAGTAGCCCAATTATGTCTGTTTGTTGAGACAATCTTTGTCAGGATTGCATCTAGGACTTTATTGGTGTTTTCTACTTGCCCATTTTCTTGTGGGTGGTATGGGGAAGTAATTCTGTGTTTAATATGATAATTATCCAAGGTGGTAGTGATTCTATGAGATGTAAATTGTGACCCCCTATTAGTTATTACCTCTCTTTGTAGTCCATAGCGTACGAATAGTTTGAAAAGAAATTTGATGACTACTTCTTCTGTTGCATTTGGTAAGGCTTCTGCCTCTACCCATTTAGTCATGTAGTCCGTTGCAACTAGAATATAGGCCTTCTGATTTGACTTTGGATTGAAGGGGCCAATGAAGTCTAGTTCCCTTCTCTCAAATGGTTCTGCAACTACTTGTGCTTTCAAAGGTGTTTCATCAGCTTGATCTGGTTTTCCCATCCGTTGACAACTATCGCTTGTCTGGACATATTTCTTCACGTCTCTGAATATTGAGAGCCAATAATAGCCCATTTGCAAAATTTTGTGTTCAGTACTGCGATCTGTAAAATGCCCACCACAGGGCTCATCATGTCTATCTTTTATTATGTCGTAGATTTCATCATCTCATAAACATCTGTGGATCTGGAGATCAACTCCTGTATGGAAGAGATATCCACTGATCCAGGTGAATCGTGTGCTACGCTGGATGATCAGTTTTATTTCCCTTGATGAAATATGTGTTGGTAATCTTCCTGCTGCCAGATAATTTGCCACATCAGCGTACCAAAGTGGCTTTGCAGTAATGGAAAACAAATGCTCGTCTAGAAATCGATCTTCGGCTGTTTAGGAGTCGTCTGTTTTGGGTATGAGGTAGGAAGTCTGCGACAAGATTTTGTCTCCCGGGTCGATCTTTGATGGTGATATCAAATTCCTGCAATAGTAATAACCATCGAGTGACCCATCCATTAGTAATCGGTTTATTAGCTAGATATCTGGTAATAGAATTATCAGTATACAGAATAACCAGATAGCCTGTTATATAATGACGAAATTTATTGATGGCATGTATAATAGCTAAAAACTCTTTTTTTGTTACTGTATAATTAAGTTCAGCTAGAGTAAGACTCTTGCTAATAAAATAAATGGCATAGGTTTTCTTGTCTTCTTCATGTCCGAGGACAATGCCTATGGCAATATCTGATGCATCGGTGGAGATGTGAAATGGTATTTTCCAATTTGGTCCCCTCAACACCAGTGCTGTCGAGATCAACTTCTTGATTCTTGCAAATGCCACATCAAACTTGTCAGACCACTGAAACTCTACATTACCAGTCAAAGCATATAAAGGTGCAACGGTTCTTGCAAAGTTTTCCACAAATCTACGATAGTATCCTAAAGCGCCAAGGAAAATGCGTACCTCAGTTTGTGTGTGTGGTGTAGGTAGATTAAGGATTACCTCTATTTTTGCTGGATCTACTCTAATTTCGTCTGCAGAGATATAATTCCCTAGTACCACACCTTTTGTTATCATCATGTGACATTTTTCAGGGCTTAGACATAACCTGGTCACAATGCACCATTCTAGTACCTTCTCCATATTATTTAGTGCTTGATTGAAGTCATCGCCATAAGGAGTGAAATCATCCATATAGAATTCAAGTCCTTCACTGATTAGATCACTGAATATCCTCAGAATGGCCATTTGAAAAGTGGTTGGAGCGTTACAAAGTCCAAAGGGTAATAATATGTATGCAAAAGTGCCCCAGGGGTATGTGAATGTAGTTTTATCTTGATCTTCTAGGGCAATCTAAATCTGATTGTACCCATTAAAACCATCTAGGAAATAAAATAATTTCTTCCCTGCCAAAGTATCCAAGACCTGATCAATGAAAAGCAAAGGGAAGTGGTCTTTTTGAGTGGCTTTGTTAAGTTCCCTGTAGTCAACACAGATTCACTATTTCCCATTTTTCTTTGGGATGATCACTAATGGGGAAACCCATCGACTATCTGAGATGGGATATATAAAATCTACATCCAACAACTTTTGTAATTCTTGTTTAACGATATCCCTGAGGTGAGGATTCAATCTTCTTTGTGGCTATCGGATAGGCCGAGCATATTTTTCAACATAAATGTGGCATGTGCAAAGTTGCAGATCAATACCTTTCATATCAGAGTACTCCCGTGAAAAAGATTGCTGGTATTTGGAGAGGACTTGAATTAGATTTTGTTTTTGTTGTTCATCTAAATTGACATTGATGTTCAGAGACCTCCTTGGTGCAATATCGACGGGTTTTTTGTTATGAACGGTTGTAGTTGGAATTTGTTGTTCCATTAAATCTTCCAGTAGGTCTCCCTGTGCTTCACAGTCTAGAACAACTTGGAGCATCTGGCAGGTTGGGTTGCTCACGGTGGCTGGGATATTAATAAACCCACTAATTACGTCATCCTCTAGTTGGTTTTTAAGTCTGAGGGCTTCTTCCAGCGTGAGAGGGGCTTGCAAATCCTTTTTTGGGTATCGTGGTGGTGGAAATTTTGGATATACGAAAGTTGGGCTTGGCTTGGCAAGAGGATATAAGATGAGATTCTTTGTGATACCCCCTCTTGAAATTGTCATATTTCCCATTTGACATCCTATGTATGCATCTGTTGTTGCAAGCCATGGCCTGCCTAGTATCAATGGATGCCCTTCAAGTCCACTTCTTGGGTTGATGATGAGGAAGTCCGCCGAATATTCCCAAGAGTCGACGAAGATGGTTATATCATGTAATGTGCCAACTGGTCGAACTATCGATCAATCTGCCAATTGCAACATTATTGTGGTGGGTTTGAAGGAGTCGAAACCTAGGGTATTGTAGGTTTCCATAGTCAGGATGTTGATGGCTGCTCCCAAATCAACTAGTGTATTTGGAAAAGAACAACTCTAGATCTGAACTGTCACTATGGGATTCCCCGTATCTGCATATTTGACTGGTTCTTGTCTACCTAAAATTAGATCAGACAAGGCTCCTACCATGCAGACTGTTGATGATGGATCTTTAATTTTTCTGATAGGCTTTCTCCCACCTAGATCCTTGATCATTTTTGTGTAAATTGGGATGTCTTGAAGAGCTTGCGGGAATGGAATCTTGATATATAAATTCTTGAGTTCCCCTACAATGTCTAAGTTGGGATATACGACTAGTTTTTCTACCATCAATATTTTAGGGAATAGAG
>JASDQU010102476.1:506295-524791 GCA_032191745.1 Picea mariana
CATCTTCGAGATTTCCTTTTCTATCTCAGGTTTGACAATATTTAACCAATCCTATAACAAAATCAAACAATTCCAATCGTATTTTAGGATCTATGTGATCTAATTTCAACAATAATGCTAAAGGGTATATTATTCATTTTCTATTCTATTTGCTTCTAATTAACTAAAAAGTCAACCAAGATGATATTATGAAATGTGGGAAAAAGGAAGATATTTATACCTTTTTCATAACCTAACAACTAGTCTGAAAGAACAGACCCACGCAGGTCACATGGTTTGTGGTTGACCTCGTAGGAAAGTGCGTGGAGGGATTACAGATGAATTGGATGAAGTACTTATTCAACCAACTAGAAGTCGATTTCTGCGAAGCTCAGGATCAGGGCTATGAGTTCCACTTTAGCTGACTGTTGATCCTCATCGTATTTATAGCTTGGGAGATGTCGGAAGGTGCGGCCTTCCTAGAAATTGAGTCGTTCGAACCACTTGCTGCGAATTTCACCATGCTCTACAGCTGAAAAGGGCTATTGAATTGTTCCCCTAGATGACGCCAAACACTCTAGACAATTTGAGACCCCTTATGAAGTGTCACGTAGATAGGCATTTCATATATATAACCGTGCACGTAGATGAGAATAAAGAAGAGCTTCATTCATACTATAAGGTCACCGAGGAGGACTTGGAAGAAATCACTAAGGAATAGCCTGGAGAGTTCCTTATACTAGTCACTAAGGCAGAATTGTCTGACCCAAACCTCATTGGAAGCCCAGTAGTTACCCGTGAGGAGTATAATGCACCCAACAGTAGCAGAAGGAAGAAGAAAGAAGATGTATAGGAACTGAGCAGTGCCTCAGAAGAGACTACTTCATATTCACCTGGCGGAGGAGGAGGTGATGAGGTGGATAAAGAGGAGAAAGAAGAAAAAGTAGGGGACGAAGATAAGGAGGAGCAAGGTGAAGTAACCCCACCATGGAACCCCCTTGATGACGCAGATCCATCGAAGAAAAGGAAGGTTTCCCGCACGAAACCTACATCGCAGAAGAAATCCAAAAAGAGCAAGCCAAAGCTTCGGATTGTACTCATGATCGATGACTTTGATTTCATCATTGTAGCCGTATCAGACGCTTCGCAAGACATTTTGTATAACATAGAAGCCAAGAAAGAAGCCTTGTATGATAGAATCACGACAGAGCTAAGACGGGTACAACATGACCTTCACTCTAGCCATGCAGTATCCACTGCACCCCTACCATTAGAAGAACCAGAGTTGGTTGATGAGTCTTCCCAACTCCGCAGACTAGATGATGCGACCGAAGCCCTCCTTTGTCGAGCGCAAGAAGAGAAAGAACAGGCCACAGTGGCCCTAAATAAAGCACAAGAAGAAATGGTAGAGCAATGTCGGGTTGCACAGAAGGAGAAAGAATACCTTCAAGCCAAGTTTGAAGAAGAGAGATCACAGGCCAAGTAAGAAAAAGAACAGTTGCTCACAAAACAACTGGGAGTCAAAGAAGCAGTCTACAGAGAACTTCGCTCTGTGATAGGCTTAGAGCCAAAGGTAGAAGACTGAGTGGAGCATCAAGTAGCACAACTTGTAGAAGCTATCCAACAACTACAACAAAGAATAACATACTTAGAGCTCCGAACAATGCCCAACACTCCACCGGATGTATGAGATAAAAGAGAAGAAATTGCTCGAAGCACAGTTGAAATAATCAAGGCCCTATCCATGGAATGTAAACAACTTAGTGATCACAGTGCCCAGACTTATGAGCGACTCACTGAGGATTCTGAATTAAAGGCACTAGAGTCACAACTCCAGGACAAAAAGAAATAAGAAGAAATAGTGTAGGTGCAGTTGAAGCCCCTGTCAACAATCAAAAGGATGAAGCAATCCCAAGAACAATGAAATTCCCAACAACGGGTCCAAACCATTCAAGGAAGAGTAATGGAAGTGACTCAGAGACTCCAACAAATTCAGGACAAGGCTTGCCAACTATTCGTAGAGATTGAAGGCGAAGGAACATAACTGGAGCAAGTCGTCACCACAGTTGAACAACACTTAGAGGGACCTGTCAATGAAGCAGTAATCCAAGAGTTCACTGAACATGAGGCTATGACACAACAATAGGTTGAAGCAACTTCAGCCAAGCTCGAGGCTTTTGAAGAAGAGCTACCAAGACCAGAGTGACTCGGGATGAGTCACAAGTGAGTGTTGGGGGCCTGTTGTCCCTTGAACAAGTTTTTAGGATACTTGGTTAGGTTTGACCTACTTTTGGGACTTCGACAGGCTGTCGAAGGCAGAGTGCAAGTCGAAGCAGATATCGCGAGATCTTGACCCCTGTTTAGGGATTTTTGTGTTTTAGGCTTATGTAATGGGTATGGGGATGTCAGCCCATGGGTTTACCCATGTTTAGGCCCGATTTTGTAATGTATAAATAGATGTCTAGGCGATGTAGGAAAGAGTGTGATACCATGCTAAGTGCAGAGGAATCTATGTGATGCTAGGTGCTAAGTGAAAGTGGTAAGTGTAATTGCTTTGTGCATACTGTGTGAGACCTACAGAGCTAAGTGCAAGTGATTGTAAGAGACTGTGAAAGGCTCTGTGTTGTAACTCGGGGAAGGAGGATCTAGTGAGGTGTGTAAATATCCTGTCCTCTACAGAGTAATATCTCAAGGCTCTGTGCATGTAGGTGATTGACCAAAGATAATAAAAGAGAAGAAGAGTTGGTGGACGTAGCCTCAGGGTGGGGGTGAACTACGTATATCCTGTGTTATGGTTTCTTTGTGCTTTATGGTTGCCCTCTTGTTTATGTGATTAAATGCTTAGTGCAATGATATATTCTTAGAAGAATCTAATATGATATATTAGTGCTAAATAATGTGAATGGATGCTAGATCTGATCTATGTTGATGTGCTTAGTGCTTGATTATATTGGATCTGTGTGAATACTGCACTGCTATGTTATTAGGGTTTTATCTGTGAAGTAGATACTGGTTAAATAATGACAAGATGTAACTGCTAAGTTCTTTGTTAAGGTTTTGTAATCACAGATCGATGTCCCAGCTAAGGTTGCAGACATCTGAGTCTTGCAACCACCCCTGCCTCTACCTCGGGTGAGACTTCATCTGCTTTGCAGGTGTTGCCGAAAGGGATGGTATTTAGGGTTTTGTTGGTGCATTGTTGTAGCGTTGAACCCTGGGTCTGCCCCTGTGCCAAAAAAAAATATAACATAACTTCTATCATCATATCTGTGACCTTAAAATGAATGGTCTAGATTGACTGCAAAATTACAATATTTTACAATGCAATTTTCCCCAAAATTTTTCTTCGGGAGTGCTTCCCCTAAATCCCCCACCATGGGGGGGCTCCAAAGATTTTTTCTGCCCCTCCTTGGACCCCCCTCGCGAAAGAAGTGGGGGGGAAATCCCCCCCACACCCCCTTGTCAGGAAATTGGGTCCAAACACGACTAAAAATAAGACCTTCGAATAAAGAAGATAATCAGGCTCCACAACCAACAAAACAGGGTATGCATGTGAATGTTGTGGCCTCTATTACATAATGGTTCAATTATTCCTCATAAGTCAATGTGGTAATCATGTCAACTCACCATAATTTATAAATGTGGAGATATTAATGTATGGTAATCCTAAAGATATATATAGAATCATCTCGGAGATTCCAAAGAGGGTTCCAAAAACCTAAACCCAACCCCAATTTAAGCTATCAAAAACCTAGAAAAAGGATGGAATCGAGTTCACTTTCTTTAACAACCATTTTTTTCCATAGCATGAGTTGTGGGGGGTGTGGAGGAGAGAGAGAGAGAGAGAGAGAGAGAGAGAGAGAGAGAGAGAGAGAGAGAGAGANCAAAAACCTAAACCCAACCCCAATTTAAGCTATCAAAAACCTAGAAAAAGGATGGAATCGAGTTCACTTTCTTTAACAACCATTTTTTTCCATAGCATGAGTTGTGGGGGGTGTGGAGGAGAGAGAGAGAGAGAGAGAGAGAGAGAGAGAGAGAGAGAGAGAGAGAAGCGTACTAAAAGGATTGTAGAAGCCCATAATGTTTCATATCTTCACAACAATCTTAGACCCCTTCATAATTTGTATTGCAATATCCATAATATAAGAATATGAAAAGAAAGTACTTCGATTTCTTGTTGGTTTTCCCACATTCAGGTTCCATGGTAATTTTCATGTATAAAATGTGTCATTTCTATTCTTTTTTTCTTTTTCTTTTCATAGTAGTTAAATAATCTAGTTGGCTTGTTTGATTTCATGTTAAAATTATAATAAACAAAGTGAATATATTCCCAAACTAACATCGTCTCACTATAGTCCTTGCAGTTATATATTTGTTTTTGTGAACTAATCATTGGAATATATAAGGTGGTTTACATATCTTTTCTGGGAACAAACCATGTCGTAGGATAGGATACCATTTTACTGTATATTTTGAATTGTGCATGTGAACCCTCTTCACCTAAAGATACCTTATGGAGGAGGGTCTATTTTCATGGTCTCATTCTATGTGTATGGCCGAAAACCCATAGAAATTATTTCCTTGATTAGTGGCCTTAAACAATGTCCTAAGATAGGAGAAATGTCCTTCGTACACCATACATTTGAATAACGTATATATCCACATGTATATGTCCCTATACATATTTTGTGGTATAGGTCCCTATTCATGGACTACAAGACATAGAAGTATCTTAATGTATGTCCTAAGACCATGGTTTTCAAACCCACACCATGTAATAGAAATACCATATAGTTCCCAAACCATGAGATTTCAACCCCATAATATTTCTAGGGAATGAAGACCCTTACTTACTACACTAGACCTCAAGTCCATGCAAATATCCCACTCCAATGATAAATGATCCCTATATAAGTATTGTCTCATGGCCTAGGTCCAAGGATATTTATCCTATCTTAGGACATTGTTTATGTAACAACCCTCTGTTATGCCTAAGAGAAAGAGAAGTTCAAAAGGATTTTGTTTTTGCATTAAGAAATTTAAAATCAACACATGGTCACAACAACGCCTAATCAACAACATCATAAGTAAAAGAAGTACGAGATAATAATCATGGAAATCACTAACAACGCATTCAACACGTCAACGAAGGATAGCGACACATAAACATAAATAGCGTAGCCGATTTGCACATCATAATCATCTTGAAACAATTTACAACAAAATTCAATCAGAAAATGAATATAAATGACTACCTTCCCAACCTATCCTCCAAGGTTAAGACTTCCAGGACACATAAGAAATGCTCAAGCATAGGTTCCAATGGATTTTGACCATTTAAGGTCTCAGGGCTGGCGACCGTTCTAAGGAACAAGGAGGTGTCTACATCCCACTAACAATCAAGTCCAACATCAACTAGATAAGTCCATAAATGCTATTCATCAATTAATCATGGTGCAAGGGTAATCAGTATTGTTATCAATCATACATCAACATTTAATTATTCGTTGCATGTGAGAGTAAACAATTATAGAACAATCACCTGTCAACTTAAGTAATGCTGCAAGAGAAAACTAGTTGCTAAATCAATCATATATCTAGATAATTTCATGACGCAAGATTAACTAGCAACTTATTCATGACACAAGAGTGATCAACGTTAAATTCAAAGGTGTAAGAGAAATATTACGAAGCAATCACACACCCACTTAAATTAAGGCGCACAAGTAAATTTTATTACTAAACTAATCAAGCATCATCATTATTGCAATGCACACGAGTAATCAAAACTAAATCATTGTACATCCATCATTATTCCAATGCACAAGTAATCCAATTATTTAATCACAACATAATCATTGGCGCAAGGTAAATATTCATTAAATTTTGTATGGCGCCAAAAATAACTACACACATGTCCATCCACACATAGTTATATATCATGGCACAAGTAATTATCAATTAAATTAAGGCGCAGGAGAAATAATCATTCAATCCATTCGATATCAACATTAATTCAATGGTGCCAGAGAACCCATTACTTAGTCATTACACATCAACAAATTTTTCATAGCGCAAGAAGTCCAATGTCTAAACAATCATTCTTTACATCATGTTTTCGTTGTGCGCAATAAATCTAATATTTAACAAACATATATTATAGTATATATTCAGTGTATGCAAGGAGTTTATTTACTTAACTAGTCATCCATCAAGTTTAAATTCGTGGTGCAAGTATCTAAAAACTTAATCATTAATTATCCAATGCACAATCATCAACTAACAACTAAACATCTAAAAGTGATATATCTAGCTAACATTGAATGTTTACATAGCAATGGCCAATTGAAGTAAACATGAAGATGTGTTTTAATATCAAACATTCCATATTTAAATACACGACACTTTTCTACACATGAATATATTCAAATTAATCTAAGAAAAACTAAAATATGAATGAAAGGTACTCAACCCTTTTCCTACAATTGAATATTATTCTAATATCAATATTATTCAAATATCTAAATAATGAAAAAGTAAGACTTAAATGAAAAGCATTAAAAACCTTTTCATTTATAAATAGAGAATCTTAATTAAATTAATAATTAATTGAATTTTCTTAGTTCATAAGTAATATTTTTCAACCTTCTAGATGATTAACTGAATCTATGTCGAGTGGGTAGATTCTCGCCCACATAGAGTTAACAACGAAAGGAGAAAAATAAAATGCAGGGATTTCACCCCCACAGTCTCGTAGATAATGCCTGCTAAGCACAGGGTTGGGTAAGGAAATCACTGAGTGACCAAATCAAATTCGTTGTACAAAATCCCAGAATTTTGCTAAGAATGAGAAGGATTGAAATCGCATAGGTAAGGAGACCATTTGCTGAGAAATGAAAGGATTGAAATCACAAAGTTAAGGAGACCATTCGCTGAGAAAGGAAAGGATTGAAATCACAAAGTTCTATAGGAAAACAGAGAGATAATCTAGATCCAAAACGCTGGGCGATTTTTATCACACGCAGGGGTGACATATCCATCCAAAAAGTAGAGAAAATAAATTAAAACGCAGAGGAGAAACAAGATATTTCTCCAGGAACGAGGTTGAGTACAGGGTTGGGCGCATGTCTCCAAAATCACAGAGAAGATACAAATTCGCTGGGTGAAAACGCATATAAAATGCAAAGGTAATAAGTGAATATAAATCTGAGCAAAACGTAGGGTATTTTGGATCAAACACCGAACTAGCAGGGATAACATAGCGACAATGAAAGAAAAGAGAAATAAAAATATATAAATGACAAGAGACATTATACGAAGACAATTTCAAAATATTACAGAACCCTCACATGATTTGAAAAATTGTTGTCTAAAATTGCATGGATCCTAGTAATATTACGAGACTGAAGACGTTGAAAGAAATTTAAACCTCGAATTCGCATTATAAAGCAAGAAAATATACAAAAACCTAAGCCTTCCAGGAAAAACAATTGTAAGCACCTGTCAAAATTTCGGGGACATTAAGGACTTCTCTTAATATGAAATCACAAAATATTCACAAAAACCATAGAAGGATTCCAGATGGGTAAATTTACACCATCAATATCCATAAAATTAACATCTCTCTGGGAACAAAATCCCTACAGTTATACCATAATAGACAGAAGATAAGGAGCACATCTTCACATTAAACCACAAAACACCAGAAGCCATTGCACAGAAAACCCTTAACAATAAACACGGAGGTGAAATGAAAAACAATAGATCTCAGAATTTGCAAAAATTAATCATAAAACATCTTAACTATAAATATTTGGAAGGATTATAAAATTTCTTCGAATCCAACGACCATTCAACTTCATAGAAAAAACACGGATCTTTCGGGAACCATATTTGTGAAAGGGAAGGACCGAGACAAGATATTAGAAACCCTAACAAAGATTATCCATGGAAAAATATCGTAACCCTAATAAAAATAAAGAACGACCCAGATATTACAGGCTATTGAATATATAAACACCCTCCAAATTTTATCTAGAAGCAAAAGAAAAACTCTCCAAAGCAAAAGACGTTTAAAAACAATGTGCGAAAAGGCTTGTTAAAAGAAGTTTAAGAAGAGAAGTCGAAGAAGTTCTTCTGCACTTGCGCTCCATCCAGCTCCTAGCTTGCTAACTGTGAAGACTTTACCGGTAGCTTCCAACCAATGCTAGGGGTACTCTTCTTCTCTCTTAGCCCCTCGAGCCGCAAAGGGGCCACACACAAACACAATGAGAAAAATCTATCTCTTAGCTCACCTCGCAAAGTAGAGCTACCACTCTCTTGCTCGATCTAGGTATCCCAACTCTCACAAGTGAAAACCATTCAAAGAAATTCCGGCAACATAACTTTACCAATAACCCGTGTGATCCATTTTTCCTCTTTACCATTTGATTTATATGAATTTTTTTTTGACACATTCATCTTGCACATTTAATTCACTTTTTAATTAATTAAATTAGAATTATTCCCCCCCTACACTTATCACTCGTTCCCTTAGTTGCACCAATAAATTCACCATTTAATTTAATTAAAAGTCAATTTCCCTCACCCAACCTAAAAGCGCTCCTAAAATCACTCCTAGTTGTCCCTTTATTCCCTCTAATTCCATTTTAATGACTAACGCCTTTCTAAAACTTAGTTGTGTTTAATTTAGGAAATTTCTTTAATTATACTAGACTAGATACCTTTCTATACTTCCACATTCTTTTTGCATTTATTTCCTTTCTTATCTTAGTTTCCAATTTGGTATTATTTTGCACACATTTATATAATTAAATATTCATATATAAATTTTTACTCTTTCAATTCCTAACTTGATTTTTCTTCATCCCCCACCATTTATTAAATTTATAATTTATTTTTTAGTCTTCTTACCCACTTTAGACTTAGGCTCACGTTTTTAAACTATGCTTAGAATTTTTAAAGAGATTTTATAATTAATAAAAATAACCCATTTAATAATTCTTTTAAGTTCGACAATGTCAAAAAAAAATATTTTTTTCTAGGTACCTAGGTTCATTGAATGAAGTTTTATTTTATACTATGACATGCTCTTCAAGATGCACTATGTGCTCCAAGGATGCTACTCACCTTTGATTCAAATTTTATTTACACGACGTTCCCTTCAAGACACACTACGTGCGCCAAGGGTGCCACTCGCCTTTGATTCAAATTTTAATTACGCGATGTGCCCTTCAAGACGCACTATGTGCAACAAAGGGTGCCACTCACCTTTGACTAGTTTTTGGTAGTTTTCCAAACCTTGGAGTTAGTACTCCATTCAGGCGACCTTGTGAGATACTAAGAGCCTCTAAGGAATAAGTACCCTACCTTATTGCACACCCCTTATAATATTCGAGAGCGACTTTCTCAGTCTGCCCTCACGACATCATGGATCTATCGAACTAGGTAATCGTTAACCTACAATTCAAGCCATAGTGAGAGTGCTAGTAGGTTGTGACAAGGCTGCTGCCACACCTCTCCCTCGATATCTAGTTGCTGTGAATGGCCCCTTTCCTCCTTATGTGAGTCTGATTAGCAAGAAATCGTCAGCCTACATCCACCAACAAAACACTGTCAATGATCCATAAAAAATATCATAATATACCCGATCATATGTCACATATGCATAAGATAAAAATACCCAAAACAATACATTCCACTCCTCGACTTGATCTGAAGTCCAAGGAGGTCCATTGATGCCAGTGGTATCCTCAATTTGTCAAGTGTCTTGCACACTCAGGGGAAATTCATCAATAGAAATTGTCAATACAAGGATATCAAATAACATAACATCATAATCTATCAACATCATCATAAGAATCTATTGGCCCTTGACCAAGTTTTGGAGAACCTTTGGTCATGTTTGGGACTTCGACAGGCTGGTCGAAGACGAAGCACCAAGCGAAGCGGAGATCATGGGATCTAGCCCCCTTTTGTGGTCTTTTTGGGATTAGGGTTTATGTAATAGGTATGGGATGTTGGCCCATGGGTCTTACCCATTCTTAGGCCCTTTTTGTAATGTATAAATAGATATCTAGGCGATGTAAGAAAGACACAAAATCTAAGAGGTATGCGGTGCTAAGTGTTGCATTGTGCTAAGTGCAAGTGATGTAAGCGGTTGGATATATGTGATTGAGTTAACTCTTTATTGATAACTTGCAAGGCTAAGTGCAAGTGATTGTAACAAAGGCTCTGTGTTGTGCCAAGCTCGGGGAAGGAGGATCTGGCAAGGTGCACGCAAATCTCATGTCCTATGCAGAGTTGGTTTTGAGGCTCTGTGCATGTAAGGAGATTGACATAATATAATAAAAAAGAAGAAGAGTTGGTGGACATAGCCCCACATTGGGGGCGAACAACATATATCCTGTGTTATGGTTTCTTTGTGTGATTGATGTGATTTATGCTCAGTGCTGTCATATTTATGTATGTTAGATGCATCTGATATAGTAGTTTAATGTTTAATAATGTGAATGAATGGTAGATCTTCTCTATTTCTATGTGCTAAGTGCTTGGATGTGTTAGATCTTGTTGAATACTGCATTGTTCTATAATTAGGGTTTTACGTGCAATGTGAATAGGGGTTAAATGCTAATGAATGTTAACTGCTAAGTGCTCTATTAAGTATTGTAATTATAGATCTGTTGGATTACTAAGAGGGGCGGTGAATTAGTAATAAAGAAATTTAATCATTTTTAACCATATAATTCAAGTGTTATATCAATGAAGCATTATCATCTAATAACTGCAGAGTAAATAAGCAATGAACAAATGAACAAACATACACATACACAGTACACTAGTGTTTTACGTGGAAACCCAAATTGGGAGAAAACCATGGAATGATTTTTCTTATATGTCTTCAAGAATTATATTCATTGGAAGCACCAACTTCCTTTGTTTTCCAGCTGCAACTGGAAGGAGGCTCCAACCCCCTAGTTTCTCAGGCTACAACTTGAGGGAAGCTCCAACTCCCCAATTCTCTGTCTACAACCAGAAGGAGGCTACAACCTCCTATGTTCTCCAGCTACAACCGAAAGGTGGCTACAACCACCTGTCCTTGCCCTGTCCTACCACCCTGAAGTAGAAGTAGAATGATGGAACCACTGTCAACCTATCATTGTGAGATATACCGCTATAAACCTGTACCAATAAATCTAAACCATGCATCAACCTGTACCAAATAACCTGTAATCAACCTGTACCATAAAAAAGTACATCCAACCATGTACCAAGTATGTACCAATCATGTGTCAACTAATCATCAACTATGATTCATCAATATGCACCAACATCATCAACTATACACCTCATGTATGTGCCAACTCATCAACTACTTGTCTCAACCATGTACTCAACATGTACCTCAACCAAAAGCCCTTATCAATTTCATCATCCAAATATGATTTATAGCTCTATAATAGACCTGGTGTATATTATCACATTCCTGCAAACCTTCCTTAACTTCAACAACAAGAGACTAACATTTTCATCAAACTTTTCTTTAGTCTCACATGCCTAGTTTTGGATTAGTCAACAACCCTAACTTGAAGTAATAATAACTTTGTACCTATAATGTATAAAGATATGAAACTGATACACAATGTTCTTCAGCTTTTTTTATGCAATTCCTCTAGGTTTCACTACTTGGAACCTCTCAGAAAAGGAGTTATAGAAAAAATGACATACCTTTCTGAATTCTGGCTTATTCTAGAGAGCGACCTTGTAGAGAGTTCCCCGCATGTAATATTTGTTGAATGGATCTAAAAATGTTACAAAAAATATTAAAATCTATAGCCTAACCAACACATTTTTTTTCACTGCATTCGGATCTGTTATGAAGAAGTTATGACGTTTTTACCCGAAACACATGTTTTTGACTAGTTTCAGGACTAGCCACAAACCCTATTTTCCATGGAGTGTAACTCCAAAAATACAATGACCCACAAGATGAATTTTTTACCACATATACTTGGATATGTTTTATCAATGGAATAGAAATTTCACAGTTTGAATCATTATAGAAAAAAAGTTATAGCGAAAATGGTGAGATGACCTGTAAATAACATACCTTAGAAAGCACCATCAAAAGAATTTATCCTTCCTTGCATTTCGACCTTATTTTCCTCACCTTCCCTCAAAATTTTGTCTTAGATATCCTTATTATCTCAGACACCTATATATATTCAATATGCTCAAGTGTGTTTAAAATGAGAGAGCCTTGCCTCTTATTTATACTCTCCAAGTAGCTTCCTTAAAAACATCTTCTAGGTCACTTGGCCCCACTTTCCTTATTTTAGGGTTAACCCACTTCTAATTTCTCCATTAAATTTATTATTGAAATAATTTATTTTGTATTCACTTTGAATTATAATACACTCATTACTTCACTTTATTATTTACCTTTTAAAATCTCTTAAACCACTTTGACTACTTTGACCTTTTGGGTCTTCTAGATGACATATGAGGGTACTCCAACTTTGTAAGGCCATAACTCTCAAACCGTGAGGAGTTATGTGACGTGCCACATACCACCAGAAATCGAATGACATATAGTATCCATATAGAAAAGTATTATATGAAAATATATTATAACGCATACCATTATCCATCAAACAAACTTGGGTCCATTACCCAAACCTGGGGTCTCTAACTTCTCATGGCCATAACTCTCTAACCGTGAGGAGTTATGTGACATTCCACATACCAAAGGAAATGGAACGAGAAGCACTATCCATATAGGATAGTTTACCTGAAAAATTCATTGTCCTTCATATCATTATTCCACAATTAATCATGGGTTCTCTTACTCCTCAAAGCATCTTCCCGTGAGGGCTTTCTCCATAAGGGGACCACTTTGGAGTTCATCCATATTTACTTCTTATCAACCATGACAAGACAATAATGAGTCATATTTTTATCGAATAATATTGTGTCCATTACCCAAACCTTTTTGTTGTGGGGCTTTCTTCAAGGGTTGACATCAATAAAAAACAACCTATCAACAATCTCCCCCTTTGTCATTGATGGCAACACTCTGATGCAATACTGAAATCATATCACTCATGCTCCCCCTGGAACCATGCCTTTGTCCTCTGTATCTGATAATTTTGCCTCTATCCCCTGCATTTGATAAATCTGCTCCCTTTGGAACCATGCCTTTGTCCTCTGCATCTGATAAATCTCTCCCCCTTTTTCATCAATGGCAAAGGTATATTTCCATATAGGGATGCTCCCCCTGACTGAACTATCCTCTTATTGTGCTTCCTTGTGTACATCTAAGACATATCATATAATAATTAAAAAAACATTAAAAAAGAATTCATTTTGGAGTAGAAATAACTCCAAGTCTTTGGTGAAGATATTCAAAGGATTCCCATGGAAGTGGTTTTGTAAAGATGTCTACCACTTGTTATTTTGTGCCCACATACTCAACTCTGATGTTCTTTTCTGCAACTTGTTCCCATAGAAAGTGATACTTGATTGGAATGTGATTCGTCTTGGAGTGAATCACCAGGTTTTTTGAGATACTGATGGCACTTGTATTATCACAATATATTGGAATGGGGTCATCATACTAAACCTGTATATCTGTCAAATTTTGTTTCATCCAAAGAACCTGTGTACAACATGTTGCTACTGCAATATACTCTACCTCGGCTATATATAGAGATACTGATGATTGTTTCTTGCTTAGCCATGATACCAAACACTCACCTAAGTAGAACGCTGCTCCATTAGTGCTTCACCGGTCATCAATACAACCTGCCCAATCTGCATCTGTGTAGGCAATAAGCGATAGATATTTTTCTTTTGGATACCATAATCCAAACTCTTATGTTCCTTTGAGATATCTGAAAATCCTCTTTACTGCTAATACATATGATTCCTTTGGTGCTGCTTGAAATCATGCCACCTGTCCAACTTCTTGCATTACATTTGGTCTGGATGTTGTCACATATAGTAGGCTGCCAATCATTCACCTGTATTGCCTCTGAAATGTAGAACTTGAATCATCATCTTTGCTCAACTTACAATTGGTTTTCATGGGAGTGATAACTGGTTTGCAATCTTCCATTCCGAACCTATTTAGCATTTCTCTGATATACTTGGTTTGAGAAATAAAAATTCCTTGGTTGCTTTGACGTATCTGAAGTCCTAGAAAGAAGGATAGCTCTTCAAGTAACGACATTTCAAATTCATTCTGCACGTCTTTTGCAAATTTCTGTCTTAACCTGTCATCATCACTACCAAAAATAATATCATCAACATAAAATTCCATTAATAAAATATTACCTTGACTTACCTTGATGTAGAGGTTGCTGTCTGCACTTCTTTTTATGTACCTTGCCTACTGCAAATAATTATCTAGTTTGGAGTACCATGCTCTAGGAGCCTGTTTTAGACCATACAAGGCCTTCTTTAATTTACATACATAGTCTGTGTTCTCTGACAACTAAAATACTTATGGTTGTTCAATGCAGACTTCTTCCTCAAGTTCCCCATTCAAAAAAGCTAATTTTATGTCCATATGATATAGTTTAATATTTTTGGAGCATGCATAAGCTAAAAGTAAACAGATTGCTTCCATTCTAGCAACTAGGGCAAATTTTTCTTCAAAGTCGATTCCTTTAATCTGTGCATATCCTTTACATACCAATCTAAATTTGTTCCTTGTAACCTGTCCATCTTCATTCAATTTATTCCTGAAAACCCATTTTGTCCCAATCACATTCTTATTCTTTGGTCTTGGAACCAATTCCCAAGTGTCATTTTTCTCTATTTGATCCAATTCTTCATCCATGGCCTTATTCCAAAATTCATCCTTGCTGGCTTCTTCAAAACAGTTTGGTTCAATTGTAGATAAGAGTGCTAGGTGTGTTTGCTCTAGTGAACGGATTTTTCTTCTAGTCTCAACTCTTACATCTTTGTTTCCAATAATTTGATCTGAAGGATGATTCTTCTGTACTCATTTTCTAAGTGTCTTTGGAGATACTTTCTGAACTTTCTCTTATGCTTCCGTCGGATTCTCTTTATCTTCATCTTCCTCTTCTACTTCTTTTTCATCTTCTTCTTCGAAAAGTTGTTCCATTGATTTGTTTTCTTCTTCCTTTGATTCTGGTCTACCTGTTTCATCAATTGCTACGTTGATGCTTTCCACAAATTTGTTCAATCTTAGATTGTAACACTTGTATGTTTTCCTTGTACTTGAGTAGCCAACAAGTATTCCTTTATCCACACGAGAGTCAAACTTTCCCATTCTGCCATCTTTTCTTTTGATGTAGCATTTGCTTCCAAAAACTCCGAAGTGCTTCACATTTGTTGGTCTTCCTTTCCATAGCTCGTAGGGAATTCTATCAGTGTTGTTTCTGAGCATTACTCTATTTTGAATGTGAACAACTGTATGCACTGCCTATGTMCAAAACATATCTATCAATTTCGAATCCATTAGCATTGTTCRAGCCATTTATTGTACTGTCCTGTTCTTTCTTYCAACAACTCCATTCTGTTGAGGTGTCCTAGCAATGAAGAATTGCCTTTTTATTCCATGACTTATACAGTAGTCCATAAATTCCTTTGAAGTGAAATCTCCTCCATTATCAAATCTCAAACATTTGATTCTTGAATCCATCTCATTTTCAACTATTTCCTTATAGATCTTGAAGTTCTCAAAAGCTTCTGACTTGTTCTTGAGAAAGAAAACTGCAGTCATTCCTGTATAATCATCAACTAATAACATAAAGTATTTTTCACCTTTTAAGCCCTTGTTGTAGTTGGTCCAACTATATCAGTGTGCACAATTTCCAATGGTCTTGTTGTTGAATATTCTTTTGATTTGAACCTGGTCTTTGTTTTCTTTCCTTGTTGACAATGCTTGCATAAAGTGTTGGTTGGTTTCGTGATCTGGGGAATTTCTCTAACTGCTTCTCTTTTGCTGACTTTGACAAGGTTAGCAAAATGCATGTGACCCATTCTTCTATGCCATAGCCAACTTTCATATTCCTTTCCTAGACAACACTTTTCATTTCCAATTTCACTTAACACATATATGTTGTTTGAATTTCTTGCAGCTGTACCGACCAATTTCCCTGAACCTTCTTTTCTTATCTCACACTTTTCTGAATCGAAAGTAAGTTTATGACCTTGGTCACACATTTGACTCACACTTAGAAGATTATGTTTCATATCTTCTACCAGTAGAACATTTTGTGCCTTTTCATTCTTGTTCCCAATTCAGACTGTGCCTTCTCTAAAGATTTTGGATGAATTATTATTTCCGAAGGAGACTGGTCCATTTTTTTCTTTTCGTGATGTAATAAAATTGTCTTTATCGCCTGTCATGTGTTTTGAACATCCATTGTCAACATACCAACCGTGTTTCTTCTGCTTAGCTTGTAGAGCGACTGTGCATTCTTCATTGTTATACTAATCTTTCTTTCTTATCCATGTCGTTTTTTGAGGTTCTTGTCTATCACTATTGTTATTCTGTTGAGGTTCTTTAGGAGGGATTGTCATTCTGCAATCCTTGGCCACGTGTCCAAAATTGTTACATTTGTAACATTCCACTTCAGTGCTCAAAGATTCAAACCTGTTGTAACTTCTTCTTTGTGTGTCACTAGGTCTCCTTGAATAATCCCTTTGTGTATAACTCTCAAAGTTGTTATTGTTCCTGTTATTAGCTTTGCAATTCACAGCTTTATGTACAAAATTATTACATGCATAACATAAACCAAAACATATAGTTTGATACATGGGATTTGAATATCTTTTGAAAGGAGGTGCTCTTATGAATCCTTCTTCTTCTTGAGGCCTATTTGTCTATTGTTGATTCTGAAATCTGAATCTTCTTGGTGGAGGAGTGTCCCTGTAATATTCCTTGTATATCTTCCTATCCTCTTTGATTGTTTCTGCATAGCTCTTTGGATTTTTTTCTTGCTCTATTGTTTTGGAGCTTGATCCATTTTCTGTCTGATTGTATCCAAGTTCGGACTTGTCAAGATGAGATTTTTGACTGCTGATAATGCCATCCAGAACTTTTGAGCTATTCTGCATATTTTTCTTTTGAATATCATTTCTTAGTGTGACAACCCCTGCTTCCAAGTTTCCAATGATCATGTCCTTTTCTTCTCTTTGTTCTTTGAGTGCTTCTTCATTTCTTTTATCTTCTTCTATTTGAACCTTCAATTTTGTGATCATTTGTTCTAGTTCTCGAGTGTCCTTTTTCTTGTCTAGTTCTGCTTGTAGTTTCTTGTTTTTCTTCTTTTCTCTTCTGATAACTTCTATGGCACACATTAATTCTTCTCGATAGTCAACTTCTGCCTATTCAATTTCTTCTTTGACTTCTTCACATTCTTCTTCGACTTCTTCATATTCTTCTTCATAGTCTTCTTTGTCAGAGTCTTTTACTGCCATGAATAGAACTCTTCCTGTCTCATTGTCACCGGCTTCATCTTCATCTGATGATGATATGTCTTCTTTGGTGTATAATATTTTTTTGAAAAGTTTCTTGGTAGTTCTTTTGCTTTTATATGTGTGTTTTCCTTTTGAGTAACCTTCATCATTTCTACTTTTATTATGAGGACATTTGTTAGAAAAATGACCAATACCATTACAATTAAAACAAATTAAAGGGAGCTTACCTCTATACCTACCATTGGTTCCCTTATTCAGTCTTTTGATGAAGTTGGCCACTTCTTCATCATCTTTCGAGGCATCATTGTTGCTGCTTTATTCTTCTTGTTCCTTTTTCTTTTTCTTTGATCTTTTGGATGCCTTGAAGGCTACTTATTTTACATCTAGATTTTCCTGCTCAGTTCTCATTTCATATGCTGTGAAGATTCCATGCAGTTTGTCCATGCTTATTGAGTCCAGATCTGATATTTCTTCTAGTGCTGATATCTTAGGGTTGACTCTCATAGGAAGAGATATTAGTATCTTTTGAACAATTACAAATTCTTCAATTTCTTCTCCCAATCCTATGATTGCATTCACTGTTTCATCGAATTACAAGAAGTAGGTTGTGATATCTTCATCTTCCTTCATTTTTAGTTGTTCGAAATGACCTTTGTAAGTTTGAAGCTTTGCTGCTTTGACTTTTGTATATCCTTCATAAATATTTTGAATCTTGTCCCAAATATCTTTAGCGCGGATTTACAGTGTGAAACTTTGGTGAATACCCTATCACTGAGACCATTCAAAAGTGCATTTGTGGCTTTGGAATTATTCTCATTGAGTTTTACTTCTTTGTCATTTGTTGGTGGAACTATTGGTGCTATGTATCCATCTACAATTGATTGCCAAACTTGAAATCCCTTAGCCTGTATATATGTCCTTATCCTTATGCTCCAAAAAACATACTTCTGTCCATCAAATTATGGTATTCCATTTTTATATGAGTTGGTACTCTCCATGATCTACCTTTCAGTGGTTAAATTGATTTCTGAAGGAACCTACTCTGATACCAATTGTTGGATTACTG